>LOEQ01002879.1:177681-207395 GCA_001685075.1 Bramus lutescens | reverse complement strand
GACCTTGGGAGCTCAGTCCAGTGCTCCAATGTGGGTCTCTGTCTCTATCCCCATCCATCGTAATTTTTTTGACTGTGAATAAGCTTATTGCAGAGAGATATTTCACTGCATGGGCTGCTAAGCTAAACCAACATACATATTTTAAAGGTACCTTGACTTCAAAATTGAAGTCAAAGGACATGTTACTTTGGAAAAGAGGTTCTGCTTTTGTTTCCACAGAGGATAAAAAGCTGTGGATTCCTTACCAGCTGATGTGATTTGAATCAAACAAGATCCCCTGAAGCAATGGCCCAGGTGTCCCAACATCCATAACAACTTCAGGACTGTTAGCTGTCAACCACACAGGATACCCCATGAAAGACCTGATTACCAGTGACCCAGTCAGCAGAAAGTAGTCTAAAAAACTACACCCAAATACCCAAATATTGTTTATAAATGTATGTTTTCATTTAAAGGGGGTTAATTATAAATGGTTAATGGTCAGAGTCAAGGTCTTTTTGTTTGCTTGTTTCTTTTTGTTGTTTTTGGTTTCGTGCTTTTTGTTTTTGAGACAGGGTTTCTCTGTAGCTTTGGAGCCTGCCCTGGAACTAGCTCTTGTAGAACAGGCTGGCTTTGAACTCACAGAGATCTACCTGCCTCTTCCTCATGAGTCCTGGGAATAAGGACATGTACCACCTGGTCAGTCAAGGTCTTTCTAATAAAAAAAGGGGGGATATGATATAGAAATGAATACTACGTTGGTATGGACTTTGGTTTATTGATACAAATTTAAGGCCAGTTTTGTTATATGTATATTTCTACTTTTGTTTAAGGTCTTATGTTTATATGACTCTAAAATGCAACAAATAATTAAAATTATATATTAATAGATAGTCATCTATAATATTCAAACTTTCATTCATGTTAGCTAGGTTTTCTAGATAAACAGAGATATATTTTAGTTAGATAGATAGTCTTCAATACTTCAAAGACCTACAGAATGTAACATTTTAAATGTTTCAAGAACTTAGACTTTTCATGAAAATGAGACCCATCTGTTCCTGGCAGCACCAATTACTTCAAGAGGATTATGGGCATCAAAAAGGCTCCTTATGGAGCTGGCTGACCTTTTGGGCTAGAAACTGCTCTTGCCTGGACTGTTTGACAGTATACTTGATGGCAAACTGGACATGTAGGACCTACAAAAAAATGGTTGCTGAACTTGCCAAAAGAAGATGAGACAGTCCTTCAGGGTTCCTGCTTCATGAAAGAGTCTGCCAGACATTCTGAAGGATGCAGAAGAAAGTGACTGACAAACTGCCAATACAGGTGAAACAGTTTTTCAAATTTTCTGCTTCATGGAAAAGTCTGCCAGATACTATGGGCCTGTAGGCTGAATATGGATGCCCCAATGTTACAGGAGAACTTTGGGTGACTATCCAGGCAGTGAGATGTCTCTGACATGTCTAGAGTTTGGGAAGTTGCTTACAATGAATTTCCTATGAACTTCAATAATATTGTATTGTATAAATAAATATTGTATATTTTTAATATTATAATTAATTAGGCAATATTATATCTTTCTGGGTCTTTGACGGAGCTGAAGATAGTTGAAGATAGTTATGATTTTCCTTAGTTATGATAAAAGCTAAGCTAGATATAAAACTTTAGAGTCACAGAGACAAAAATGTTGATATAATATTTTCTTTAATTTTTCCAGATGCAAACAGACTAATTATTGTAACTGTAAGTCTTGCTTGATAGCTGTTTGTTATATGTAATTTTACCATGTTAAAGCTAAATCCTTCTTTTTTACTTAGACAGAAAAGGAGAGATAATGTGGGATTCACATATGCTGTGAATATGTTTTATTACCATTGGTTAATAAAGAAACTGCTTTGAACTATGGTAAATGAATATAGCTAGGTAGGAAAACTAAACTGAATGAAGGGAGAAGGAAGGCAGAGTCAGGCAGACACCATGTAGCTGCCGAAGGAGATAGACACCAGAACCTTACCAGTAAGCCACAGCCTCATGAAGATACACAGACTAATAGAAATGGGTTAATTTAAGATGTAAGAACTAGCCAGAAATATTCCTGAACAATTAGTCAGTGTTGTAATTAATATAGTTTCTATATGATTATTTCATTTCGGAAAACGAAAAGGCAGTCTCTGTTTAGAAGAAGTGGTTCTGCATTCAGTTTTATTTCAGTCCAGGGCATTTTCTAGACATTGGAACAGAGTCACTGAACTCGGTAAAAATGTGCACCAGAAGTAAAATTTTAGAACTGAACACCATTGTTTTCTTGGTCGTAAAATGCTATTCTAACATCTGTGTGCTTCATTCCCAAGGCAACAGCTAAGAAGGTGAAGGATAAGTTAAGGAGCCTAATTGTGAAAGGCTCAAGATTAAGGTCCCTGTCTCCTTCCCACTCTCATTGGACCAGATTCTGAGCCCTAGGGAGTCAGATCCTAGGTCTCTGACCTCAGGCCCAAGGACTGACTACAGCATCCTTGGTTGGATCATAGCTATTTTACTATTACCTTTCATCCACACACTGGACCATTAGCTCAATAGGAATTACTTCAAAGGTTAAATTATTTTAATAAGTAAAAAATCAAGCAGCGTTATAGACTGCAAAACAGATATTTTAATAATCTGGGCTTTTTTTTATCTCCTTCCTCTCCACAGGACTTTATGCTTGCAATCACAAGGCTGAGGGCGAGTTAAGAAAGCTGTCCACTAAATAACGCTTGCTACCCTCCTTTCACCTCATCCTTATTACTTCCCATTTGCAAAGTAAAGCAGAAAAAAAGTTGGAAGATTTATTTCGTCCTCACTGGAATCAGGATCCCTCGACTTGGTATTTCTTTTCCCTGTCTTCCCAGGCACTATTCCTAACCTGTGGGCTCAGAACCACACCCCTGAAACAGGGAAAAAGATACCAATTTTTAAGCAAGTGCCATCACATGCCATAGTTTTCATTTTTACTCCATGCAGCGTCTAACCTTCCCCTAAGGTGTTCTGAAGTAAAATCAGGACAAACCAAGACCACCACAAGTGCCTGTCAAAGTACCCACCCAATACCCTGCCTAGTTCCTGCTACACTCTTTTCTCACGGTCCTTTACTTCTGGGGGATGCCCATCTTCAACTCTGGAGAATGTTGCTGCCTGAGCAACTACAGGCTTGACCTATCCAGTGGGCACAGTACCTGAGCATCAGCTCCTGTCACTTCTGCAGTGGTCAGGGCCCCGGACACCGGAGAAGCAGGACTGGACGACCCAGTAAAGCAAATGGATGAAGCTTTTCGTACGCCATCATCTCTACACCTCCTAAGAAGTCACACAGGGCACTAGTGATGCTTGGAGGAGTGGATAAGTCCTTCAAAGCACTGGGGCATCCTAAAACATTATGCACGTACTGTATATTCTAATCTTTTTGTATTGTTAGACCACATGTGCCAGTAAATATCTGGTCTCTGGCTCTCACCATGGCCTGATCTCAGTGGCATTGCTTTGGGTCTAATTTTTATAGTCTTTCACTCAGCAAGATCTTCTTGTTTTCCCAGGCACCCTATTCTTGTGCTGGCGGCTTCTGGTTACCTCTGTCAAACAACACGGCATTCTTTCCGTTGTCCTATTACTTCCACCCTCAACCACTCTGCAGCTGCCAACCCCACAATGCATGAGCCTAAGTCAAGCTGAGACCCAAAGGGATAACAGCTTCCCGAGACTGCATCACCCAAGCACTGAGAATTCCCAAGAGATATGCCTGCCCCAGAGCTGGAACACACCTTCCATGGCCCTAATGTGGCAACCCTTCTCCTCACATTCAAGAAAAAAAAAAGTCTTAAGAAAACATTATAAATGAAAGAATTTTAGTGACAAATTGAAGGGAGACACAGCAAATTAAGCCAAAGGATTTTTGTAATGCCATCTGCCTCCCAGGGGTTTCCTTCTTCCTCCTTCTCCATGCACTACAGGTGAGTAGAACATGGGTGTGATTTCCTTCCACACCTAAGTTCCTCTCTCTGCTTTTTAACTTCTCAGATGCTTGTATCCTCAGAAGACTTCTTCTCTGACCTCCAGGAGGTCATCATGTGCTCTGCACACACCCTTCCAGGTGCACCCACCCCCAGTTTCCACTCCTAAGTAACTGTATAGTACCTACGTGTGTCCATCGTAAAACTGATGCCACTGTAAATGACTGCTTCTGGCTTGTCCATTGTGGCCTGGAATCGTAAAGCTTATTGTTCTGAACTCATGCTACAGGAATCCAAGAATCTAAAAGATGCTCCCTTGGTGTGAAGACCTTCTTAGAGCCTTTTAAATATCCTAGTTCGGTAGAATAAAATAGGAAGGGAATGCTTTTGTTTTACCCCCCACCCCCGTGCTGTGTTGAGTGAAGCACAGTATCTCAGGAAATGTCAAGTAGATTAAGGTCTTCTGGTATTTTCAGTTCTGAGACTTTAGATAGCATCCCAATATTAGAATAAAACTCTAGTCTATGCTTTCCTACATGCTGCATCCATCTGGAACTTTCTCCAAGAGGACTCTGAAGATATGAATACTTTCAAATAGTACAACATAATCTCAGGAGGGAATAAGCATCTATATATAATCTATATAAAAGCCTTATGGCACATATCTACAGATTGGCATTAAAGATAGGTGATTCTCCAGTTGCCTCTTCCATCTGGGATTTAACTGTTATGAGGACGGGAGGGACTGACCTGTAGAGAAAAGAGTTTATTTTTGTGTTGTTGATTCATCCTGGATTGTTGGGAAGAATATTGAAAATATGCTACAAAGAAATCTTGTACTGATCCTTCCTGTAGTACCAATTAGAATGACTAAGCTGTAAAATTCAGTCAAGGTTCTTCCAGCTAGACAAGTCTCTGTATTTCCATTATGTGTTGAAACCATATAGAGAGAAGGCTACTCAGGGTGAGACTACTGGGATTGGAGCCTTTGCTCTCAGGGAGGGGGTGGGAAAATGAGCAATCAGACACTCAGAGCTATGAGTCATCACAAGATGGATGCACTGTAGATCACGTGATCTCATAAAGAAAAGGAAGTGAGAGACAAGACAGTTCACCAAAGTAGACTTGAGATTAATGATCTCCATCTTCAGGTGTCTCAGGAATCTCCCAGATAAACAATCAGGGAAAGAGCCAGAGGAAAACCTTTCAGGCAACCCTGTGTGGCATAAAGAGAGGTGAGATTATGCACTGAAAGCCACTGGAATGTATAGGTTGATACCTTGAATTAGCTCAAAAGTGTAATATATGTTCTCGTTCAATTGTTGCTACCTACCCCTATCTCTTCCTGATGTCTCTGCAACCCATAGGGAAAATAGCTGAAGGTTTGCTGTTGTGAGACAAAGATTGCGTCTGATGATCATAGACATGAGGCAATAACAGACATTTTTGGTAGGAAATCTAAGTTCAAATATCGTTTTCTTCTTATATACCCTATAACACCTAGAATTTCTTTTGGCACTCAATACCTCTGTATAATTAATTGTTCTGTAGTTTCTCAAACTGCCATAGAATGAGAACAGTGACTACACTGTGGATCTGTGACAACCACTGTATCTTTATTGCTGGTCAGGATGACTGGCCTGTATCACTGCTAAGAAAAGAAAGAGCATTCCCAGTCTGGGAGGAGCTGAGCTGGCTCTAAGAGCAAATGCTATAATATTCTTCTGTTGAATACAAGCATTTCACACATTTCACAGACCTCCAACAGTCATGCTGACTCTGGCCATAAGGGAGTAATCCACGACCAAGGTTATTCTGAAGGCCAACAAAGTGGTGTGTCTAAACCACACAACACGAGACATCTACTCCTTAGATAATGTGAGTGACTACCACGTTAGCATTTATAGCTTTAGCCTGCCGCATTGATCTGGTTTAAAATGATGAAGATTTTTAAATTTTGATGAAGAAGGTTTATCATCTTTCTGGTTGACAATGATAAAGATTGATAATTGTATTGTTAAGTAGCTTGTGCCTCTTTACAGCACCAAGTCCAGGAAAAGTTCAACTCCCCAAATTATATAACGTGAGTTCAACTCTTAAAACAATCATTTCTGTCTTTTTAAAATGGTCACTTATATGTATGAGAGTTTTGTCTACATGTATGCATGTGGTCCACTTCATGATTGGTGCCTATGGAGGTAAGAAGAGGGCATTAGATCCTCTAGAACTGAAGTTAAGATGTTTGTGAGCCAGCATGTGAGCACTGGGAAACCACCCTAGGTCCTCTGCAAGAACATCAATTGCTCTGAACTACTAAGCCATTTCTCTAGTACCCCACAACCATGTCTTAATATCCCCAGAATGTCTAGTCTCTCCATCACGACAACAAGTCAATCAACAAAGCTTTAGTCTACCTGCTCCCAGTGCTATTTGAGTAAAGAGTAGTAAAGGTGTTCAGTAGAAGTCTACTAATGAAAAATAAGGAATGATTTTTTTTGAAGCAGAAGGAATTTCATTGAGAAGAGATACTAGTGGTAGTAATTTGGAAATGGTGGGAAGTCAGAGAAAGTATTGGAGATTTCTGGGCAAGAGAGAGGAGCTTCCTCCAACTTGAGTCACAGGCTAGGGGACAGCATAATCCTTTTAGAGAGTCTAGAATTCTGGACTTTCCAAAGAAAGATACCTACATTAGGCTAGTTTCCTGTCCGTCTCCTATTCTCCTGGCCTCCGTGTTACATGATAACGTGACTTTTAAACACACTGTGTCCCTCTTCAGCTTCACTACTGACTGATATGAAAGAGTCCCTTTATTTAATAAGCGCATGAGCTGCTTTTTTGTTGTGGTCCTAAAACACTAGAGGCGGCTGATTTGGGCTTGCTGTTCCAGAGGAACAAGAGTTCAGAATGGCAGGACGTTCACAGCAGCACCACACACCAGCCATGATGGCGGGAGCAGAAAGTTTAGAGTTCACATTTTCAAATGAAAGAAATAAGAAGAGGGAGCAAGTTAGAAACAGGCCATGGCTTTTACTCTGAAAGTCTATTCCTGGTGCTTCATGTCCTCTAGCAAGCCTGCACCACCTAATACCCCGAAACAACGCCACCAACTGGGGACCAAATATCTAAGTGCTTGAGATCAGGGAGACTTTCCTCAACAAACAATGGGTGATAAATAATCTCTTCTAGTACAGTAACAATCTATAGAATGCTAAGCTATTAAAAGGACACTTCAGCGTTATTAATTATCTAATCTGGTGCCCCTTCTGGCCTGCAGGCATACATGCAGACAGAATATTGTATACATAATAAATAAATAAACTTTAAAAAATTTCCTCTGTTAAAAACAAGCATATAAATGTTGGAAGTTAAGTTATTATGATAATTTCATTAATTGTGATGAGCACAGGACCCCTTATATCATCAACTTATTAGCAGCATGTTTAAAAGTGATTGCCGTTCATCAACCATCTTTATTATTCCATACTCCAAGATTATTTTATCCCCTCATACTCCATGTCAAATATTCCTCAGAAAGATAAATATGGACATACTCCTTGACCACATTACACTGGGGTGATATTAATATCCTTCATGGCTTTGCCTCTCATGCATATCCTAACTGAACTTCAGTTCTGCCTTCCACAGGGTCTGGCACCCATTCTCTGTCCATTAGCAAATGAATACCATTCCCAGGTTCAAGTGGTTTGATGATTTAACATCCTTGAGAATCAGGAGCTAATCACATCTGATCAAATCATTTATAAATGTTTTGGAGACATTCACATCACACAATAAACTCTCACAGTACCATATATATGGTACTGTATATATATATATATGTGTGTGTGTGTATGGTACTGTATATACATACATATACATACACACACACATATCTGTCTCTACAGCTAAATTTGAAATGCTCAAGGGCAGGAAATGTATTCTATGTATCTCTACATTCACACTGCCCAGAAAAACATAATAGAGACAGTCAGGTTAAAGCTCTAGCTGGATGCATGAAAGAAGAAATGGCAGATCTCTGCTATACCAGGGAAGCAACTGCAGAGGTGATGTAATGATCTCTTGTCAGGAATCTTGGAAACATGAGGAAGATACTCGGAGTGCTGGCTCTGTCACCTCTCTGGTTGGGAAAGCAGCAGCATGCTTGGGCTGTGCATCACAGCCTGCCAAGGATAAAAGGGCTGCTGCCCTGGACCATTCATCCACAGCCTCTTCAGCTCAGCCTTCTCCTCCTGCCTTTGCTNCTGGTTGGGAAAGCAGCAGCATGCTTGGGCTGTGCATCACAGCCTGCCAAGGATAAAAGGGCTGCTGCCCTGGACCATTCATCCACAGCCTCTTCAGCTCAGCCTTCTCCTCCTGCCTTTGCTGCATCTGGTGAGTACCTGACTAGGGAGAGGGCCTCATCTAGGGTGTGCAGAGGAGAAAAGCTGGACTTGACTGGAGGAAGCAGAAGTGTCTATTGAGAAGGCAGCAGGAAGAGGACCTGCTGGGGACAAGGGACAGGGAGGAGAACACAGACAGGAGCCTGTGTGGGTGCATCAGAGCCTGTGACACAGCAGAGTCCTGGCTCCCAGCGTTCCTTGCACTCTCCTGAGAGGTCTGCATCTGCCCAGGGAACTCTGCAAGAGCCATTCTCCCATTGCCTGTATTTGTTTCAGCCCACCACAGTATCAGAATTCTCTCCTGCCAGCAGGGCAACAGGAAGACAGTGGCTTGCAGGTCATGGAGACCAGTTACCCTTTGCCTTTGCAAAGATCACACAGCTCAGGGAGCACCAAGTTTTAGGAGAAGGGCTTTATAAAACCCTTCCCAAGAGATACACCGGCCTAAAGAAATTTTCTTTGCTTTCCCAGACTGACTCCTGCCAAGATGTCCTGCCAGCAGAACCAGAAGCAGTGCCAGCCTCCTCCCAAGTGCCCCTCCCCCAAGTGCCCCCCAAAGAGCACAGCACAGTGTCTGCCTGNCAGTCTGGGGGCTCAGGCTGTGGCCACAGCTCTGGGGGCTGCTGCTGACCTGGACAGTGCAATTGGGAAGAGAAACATTTCCAGAATCAAGTCTAACAACCTTCCCCAACATACGGACCTCTTTCCCAGTTTTCCTTTAAGTGCTGAGATGTTTCTGTAAGAGAGCTCAGATCTCTCCTGGCTCTTCCTGTTCTCTGCATGCCCACACAGTAAGCACCCGGCTATCTGGAGAGCTTGTGATAACTTCCCAGTCAGTTATTATCCTGTTTTTGACCCCGTGGAACTAAAGAACTTGTTTCTCAGCACCTCTGTGTCTCTCATGTCTACCTCTGTGGACTCTCCTATCCTCTGCTCCACTACGCAGTGCTACCTAGCACATGGAACAGAGAGAGGAACAGCATTGAGTGGTGGGCTGCTGCATCAGGAAAAGGAGGGGTCACTGGCATTGACTCCCTGTCTGTGGGAGACCTGACGACCCTGCAACATGTGTGAAAAGTGCAAGATTGGTATGCAGATTCTGCTAGAAGGGGAAGATTAATATTAGAATGGGTGTTCCTTGATCCCCCACAAAGAAACAGAAAATGGGAAGTCAAAGGAAGCAAAAACTGAAAGACAGATGGCTAAGAATAAGGAAGCAAGGAAGGTTGCCACGGGTTTGTACACTGTTTCTCCAGCAACACCTGTAGGGTACCACCGGGTGAATGCTGAAGATGCTGTGAATGCGGGGGAAAAACAAAGCTGAGTTTTGGTTAAACAAATATTCTGGTTTTATAAATGCATTTCTGTACATAAAATATTGACTTATCATTTGGGATAAAAATTTAGAAAAACTGAAAACAAAAGAATGACCTTGATTATGTGACATAATTTCTCAATTACTCTATGAAACAACATTCTGAGCAGTTGCTTCTATGGTCTCAAGAAGCTGCATGTTTCTGTCACAGCAGCCCCCTAGAGTGAAGGCATTTACTTTACCTACTGTGTAATAAGCGCCTATGTAGGTTTAATAAGGTGAGGGACAAGTCACAACAAAACCTTAGATCTAGTTATGCTAGATTTGCTGATGGCCGGTGGCGCATCTGAAACAGGCATGTTTCCACAACAGCCAGAACAACTTAGTACAGCATGGGACACATTGCCAACAGGAGATGGATTTCTTCACTCCCTCCCACGTCCCCGTGCTCAGGCCTTCATGGGGAAATAAGAATCCCAACCCATTTCTTTGAAGTACCTAGCTTGTTTCATGTTACATTTTGGTTCCTAAAAGGTAGAGGCCACTTCTACAGATTTTGATAAGTTTACTAGATAAATTGACTAGATAAAGACAACATGTTTTCTTTCTCAAATTTATATCTATATATGCTTTCAAATATCTATAGTGTGATTTTTGGAGATACTATATTTCTTTCTGAAATATTGCAGCATACTAGAATGAGGAAGTATATAATTTATATAAATCCACATACTATAGCTCTTCCATCATTGTATGTATTCTGCTGACAGGACAGTTGAAGAAATTTCAAAGATAAAACACTAAATGTACTTATGATTATGGTGATGGTGATATAATGAACAAGTCAATGCCAACTTTAATATTTTGTCAGTTTTGTCAAGAGTAAGCACAGCATTCCAGCAGCCTGGAAGCACTTGGTGATTCTTGGAGAGCAGCAGTGTCCTGTTCTTGCTCCAAGGCAGCATCACCGATCCTTAGTCAGTGGATGGGCTGGGACAATATTAAGCCCACTGTCAGTCAGACTCAGGCATTCCTCTGACCCTGTCAGCAATGCCCAAGGACTCAATGATAATGTCAGAAGGAATATATCACTGTGGAGTCCCTTAGAAATGTTGATGTCTTCCTTTATGATAGCACTGAGAAAAATTTTGTGAATAATGTGGAGCTCTATATCCAAGAAGCAAAGTTGGAATAACAACTTCATTACATACAGTCAACCATCATTCATATTTGCTGTGATTTCCTTTAGCTAATCCAGTTTTTACAAATTATTCCTATTACTCTACAGTTCCCAAGTCTCTGAAAATGGATTCTACCACTGCCTAGATAGTCATACAGTGTTCGTTACATTTGTTTTAATTTTCCAGTGCTGTCATCTTAACACAGAGTCTCAATATTTTATGCTTGACTTGGCCTTAAACATCTCTGTGGTCTTTTGTTCTTTGGAAATCACTTCACTGCTGTCTCCCTCCTCTAGATCCCCCTGGCTTTACACATCCACTGCATAAGAACACATTGTGGCAAGTTTTAGAGTTGACATCTCTCTCTCTCTCTCTCTCTCTCTCTCTCTCTCTCTCTGTGTGTGTGTGTGTGCATTAGATGCATACACATTTATGTTTCATGCTTGAGTTTATTCCATAATTCACCATTATTCAGTAACACAACATTACAATAGTCAAAACAGAACAGACACATCAGCGCATCCTAGGAATATCTGAGCCTCCAGTATCTGCTCTCCTGATTAAACTACTACTTTTCCTGCAGTCATGGATTGCCCATGGTGCCTTCTGACTTCCCAGTTGGCTCCACTGTCACCACACCTTTATCTCTTCCTCATGGACCCTTGTTACCTCTAAGATCTCATTAGCTCTACCTGGGTGTCCTGCCTCTGCCTGTTGCCCTTGTACAGAGATGGAGCCAACACCTCTGTTTCTGACAGGTACTGTTGACCAAGAGGGTGATCTTACCTGGTCCACCATCCCAACAACAGCAAGTGACAGGACTGGGATTCACCACCGCTCCTTGGGCTCACTTCCACCCAAGGCTCTGACCTAAGATACAGAGGCGTTTCATTAATGTAGGTTACATGGATCATGGATCTTAGCTACTTGGATAACGGTCCATCTCACTCCCCTTTCAGTCCCTCAAGAAAAGGATTTGTGTTGTGTTCATTTGTGAGTCCCCTCTTCTCCCAGGAGAGCAGTGCTATCTATGTAAGGTGAGATCAGTGGCTATGGAGCAAGTACATAAACGAACTAATAAAACAGAATTAGCATGCCTAGCCTACAACACACACAAAGGACTGGAATTGGCACCAGACGAGAATTTTCTAAAACTCTTCTAGAAGGTTCCTGCCCTGGGAGAGGCAGAAAACTTGGAGTTGGAAGGAAGGAAATAAAAGCTTCCCTGTCACCCGAAATCTTCATCTCACTCTGCCCACTCTCCCCACCCAGCGCCTGGCAGTGAGCTTGGGGCCTGAGAGAGGATCACTTTGAAATCACAGAAACCAACTCACGAATACCCAGTCTCCTACCAGTCCAGTCTTGCCTGGTTACTGTGTTCGGGATCAGCCACTATGAGGAATTCCTGGCACAGAGCCACCTAGCGGCCACCCGAGGCCAGTGTTCCTCAGTTCTCTGGAAAGGGCTCTTGAGCTGACCTAGAATCTGGCTGTGTGACTTCACACCAGGAAGTGAAAACTAGTGGAATGAGTTTTATTTTGCTTTTTGTGGGATGGGTGTTTTGGTTTTTGTTTGTTTGTTTGTTTGTTTTTAAGGAAATGGACGTACCAGCTAGCTGAAGTTTTTATAACATATGTTCAGCAATATTATCATGACTACACAGCAAAAGTGGTACATACTTACTTAACAAGGACCAAAAACTCCTAATACATTAAGGCACACAAAATATTTCTTAATTTTTATAAATTAGATAAAAGGCAAAAACAATACACAACAGGACTATAAATGGTCTTAAATACTAATAGAGGCTCAACTTCTTTAACAAAACAACAGTTTTTCACCTATATTTAGCTCTTTTACTAAATATACTTCTGGGTACTGGAATTGTGAGTGGGGTGGTGTGCTCATGACAGTGGGGGAGGCTCCGAAACCTTCACAGGTCATTACATTTGACAGACTGGAGGAAATCGCTCAAGTTTTTATCTTAGAATGTATATGTTATTCTTTAGACATGAAGGGATTAAAACCTACCTGGATGCCAACAGCATCCATAAAATAGTCCAGGAAAAGGGAAAAGAGGGGAGAGGAAGAAAGGGGAAAGAGGAGAGGGAGTGAAGGGAAGAGGAGGGAGAGGGGAGGGGAAAAGGAAAAGGGGGTGCGAGAGCAGAGGACAGGAAGGGAAGGGAAGAGGAAAAAAGAAAGAAAAAAGAGAAAAAGAAAAAGTAAGGAAACTGGGGGGAGGAGAAGGAGGTCAGCAGGTGGGGAGCTAGAGAGAGGGGTGGGGAGGACGGTCCCAGGAGGATTGATGTTTTACTTCTAGGTTGCCTCTGGAAGCAGATCTAAACAGGAAGGTGACTTGGAAGCTTCCATGGGCACTAGAAGAAAGTTACCAGCACGGCCATGGCTAGTCCAGCACCTCTTCTGGGTAAGCCAGGGGACCTGAGGCACTCTGAGGACCCCTTGGTGAGGAACTTCTTTGGTGGTTAGTAATGCCTAGCCTAGAAATCTAATGGCCTTGCATGTGCTCTTACCCTGTTATGAAGCTTTATTAAGGGAGTTATGGCCTCTATTTTCTGCCTCATTGTCAATACCATTTTAAATTAAGCTAGAAAGAAAAGAATATGAGCCTGTTCTCATCTTTAAATTTGGAGGGTATTTCACCAGTTTTTACTCTTAAAAGATCTCAGATGACAATCAAGACTTCAAGAAATCACAGTCGTTCCCTGCACATGATTTTCATTCCTTTCAGGACCACTCTCCTCAGGTGAATTGTCCCCGTATTTGCCTCAGGAATCATTCAACATCTGTGATGAAAACTATGTCCCTCAGTCCTTCCTCACAGCAGTGTTAGCAGGAAATGACAGCACACACCTGTGTAGTCACACAGTTTGTGCGCTCAGAAGTATGTGGAGTCCAAAAATAGCTCTCATAGTTACTTCGCATATCCTGGAGTGGGAGGACTCTTGAAGCAAGGAGTTGGTTGAAACTGGGCATCTAACCAGCATCGAGTGTGAGCTAATGGCTCCTCCCTTTGAGGTGCCTGGAGCAGACTGTGGAGGGCAGTGTGACACAGGAAAGCTGGGCTCAAACATCGCAAGACTACTTCCTCCATTACTATAATGACCACTTCCCTGCCTAAATAAGAGGGTTGGAGATAAGAATAAAGGATAATGACAAAGAAAATATAAGCTAAACTTCAATAAAAAATATTTAACTGCACAATCGAGGGCAGTCAAAAAAACAAATTCGACCTTGTTAAGTGCACCTTATCTGTTGATTCATGTAAATGCTATATGCATCAACAAAAATAAAATTGTTAAACTCTATAAACGCCAAAACTAAAGCAACTGGAGTAAGCCAGTGCTATGTCAAGTTACTACAGAGAAAAAAATAAGTTTTTCAAGCAACTTTAAGTATTTGTACTGTACATCTTTATTTAAAGGACCAAATAGGTCTCAGAGAAAACATACAAAGTATTGAATGATCTTATCAACAATAATAATATCATTATCATTTAGAAAACAGCACAGCTGTATTATAGAGTAAATAAAATACCAATTATTCTGTGTAATAGACTATAAGAAGAGAATCCAAGAAATGATGTATATTTCTGAAATGCTAAATTTGAATTCAAAATATTATTTATTAATAATTTTCTCCTAAAATATATTTCTAGCTATTCACTAAAAAGATTTAGTAATACAGTGGCATTTTGCATTCATGGTGTCCACACTGAGGTCTCTAAATGCTATTTCCCACTAAAAAAGAGCAAGGATCCTTGGAGAAATACTTGTTGAGTTCTGAGGCAAGCAATAAACGACATGATGGTACCAGAAAGCTGGGACGCTGTGGAAGGCCACTGAGGCTGTGTGGAAAGCGCATAGGCCATTATAGAGGACTCTCACCAGATGGAAAATACAACAAATATCCCACACCTGAGCAGTGGACTTCAAAAGAGAGATCCAGAAATAGTGATGACCTTTATAAGCTATCTTTAGAAATTGGCAAGCTGTCAACTAGTTGCCCCAACAAATTGGCCACAGGAAGATTTAATTACAAATGATATAAAATGTATGTTATTTATAAATATTAATAAATGTTTCTTTGTTTTCTTTTTAATTTATATTTCAAGCTATGAAGTAGTTGGAGAGAAAGCTCCTACACGATTTCAGGTAATAAGTGATAAATGAATAACAGAAAAGTTCTATTATTAACCCATAATGAATATCTCAAGAAGTAATCCCTGAGAAACGCTTATACTATTAAGTGAGAGATTTATGGGCAGCTTTAAGATGGATGGATGATGGTACTGACAGCATCCAAGCCTATAGGTCGCTCTCAGCCAACATCACTCAAGCGGGACATCCGGACGGTGCCAGTCTTCTGTACAGCTTGGCAAACATATAAGATAACACTGAATTCATGCTTGCCAAAAACATTGAACTTGAATTTATTGTGGGGGCATCACAAGAAAGAGAAACGGCATGAAAGAGTAATTAGCCTAACTCAAAACGTGAGTAACGCTTGCCAAGTAAGCTACTCCTTTACAAAGTAAATGATGCGGGAGAAAAACCTCTGAAGACGCTTCAGGGGCACAGCAAACATGTGTCGAAATGTGCATGGAGAGTCAAATAAGCCGACTCTTAGGCCTTACTTTTAAGACTATTGTAAAATGTGAGCACAAACTATTTCGTGTTATTGAAGTATTGTTCATCCTCTCAGAAATAGCGATGGCAAACAAGTTATTCAAACGTCATATGTTCGAGACAAGTGCTTCAGTATCTGAAGGTAGGAAAAGATGCCACTCTGAACTTTTTCTTAAAATAGTCAAGGGGGAAATCACTGAGGGTAAGAGAAATAAAAGAAATGTAGTTGAGGGGTCATCACTCCCTCTCTTTTTGTTCAGATTTGAAGATTTCAACTGAATTAATTAGTTAATTAAATGGATACTGCATCAGGTTAACCTGTAAAAGCTTTCTGTAAAGTGCCAGGATCTGCACACATGACAGACGATAGCCATGAGGCAGGTGAGGAGCACAGCAGGAGGGTCAAAAGGTGGACCCCAGGCTGAGGACAGGGCCCAGCAGTCAGTCCTCCCACATGGTGAGTTTGCATAATACCCACTACAGTGTTCCACCTCTGCAGGTTCGTCTGAGGTTTATCCTGCAGTTCAATGCGCAGTCTGCCACCACTGCCTAAGTTACAGGCTGGACCGTATCACTCTCTAGCTCTTCACTTGTTTGATTGTTTGTTTGTTTCAGTATCTGTGGTTGTCTTATTTGAAGTCAGATTATATTTAGTTTCTGTTTCTTTTTTTAGAAAAAGTTACCAGGAAATTTGTCCCCTGTTCTGCCTCTTCAGTTCCTTCCATAGTGGTGAGCAGAGTTAACACACTTCATAAATGTTTGTTGAGTGAATAAACTATGTGCACTACACTGTACCTAATTATAGCAAAGACTTGGAGGTAAGATAATGTCCAGTAATGAGGAGGTGGACGAATAAACAGTAGATAGGCATGAAATAGAAAACTATGTAGGCATGCAAAACTTGCTAGGTGTGTTTACTCTAATGAATAGAAGGTTTACACTCCTGAGTGAAAACCAAGGGGTGGGGGAAACTGCATCACAGCCTGGATGCTTTATTAAACAAAGAGTCAGCACGAAGATGCAGAGGGATAACAGCTAGGAAGGTGACAAATAACACTGCAGCCTGAATAGGTTTATTGTACAAATCAAGTGTAAAGAGTGATATGGAGAAACATATAATCAGCCATAAAATGGTTATGCCAATGTAAGGTATCTTTTGCTAATTTATAATTTGGGACTACAGATCCCTGAAAGCTTTTCCAAAACATATTTTGAACTAAAGAAGTAATATTTTAAATCATCTCTGCTCTCCTATTGCTTGTAACTTAATTACGGAATGGTTATAATGCCAAAAATGAGTCCAGGCATTTCCCTATGTTTCTGGACTGGGTGGAGTAGAGGGTTAATGTGCTACTTTGTATTTGAAATGCACCACACCTTGATATAATTTTCCGATGAGTATAAAGTACAAAGCAAGGATTAAATTGCATAGACTGTGCTGTCAACAATCAATCAACAGTTCTGTTGAGTAACTTCCATATACAAGTCAGAGTACCGAGATGTCAAAGAAACATCAAGATGTGTGGGACACAATCACTGTCCCCGGGAAGGGATGGCTGCTGATGACATAGGAGATGTGGTGTGTAGCAGAGCAGGAGGGTCCAGTGGCTTCCCTGGGGTCTTGACTTCCTTCAGACTCTCACACCAGTATCACTGCTCCCTCCCAAGTGGTCTCCAGGGCACACTCATGCTCGGGTGGACAGAAATCCTGCCATCCTGGTTTCCCTTAGCCGGAAAGACGGTTTAGGACTTCCAAAGAGCCAACCACTAGCTCTGGCGGAACTGCTTATTGGAAAGCATAGCATAATAGTCATCTCAAATGTCAGGGAAAGGGGCGTCTAGCAGGCACTTTAAAGAATACCCACACTTACAGGAAAGTAAGAAAATGTCCCACATGTCAATAGAAGAGAGAAATAAAACCAGAGCTCTCTGGAGGTAGAAAGTATCATTTTCTAGAAAGTTGGGATCCAAGACTGTGAAGATTAGGATATAAACTGGAAACTAAAGAAGTAGGCATCCTCACTGAGTCAAAGATGGATCAGCAGGCCAGAGAGATGGCTTAACCGCCAAAACTGATGATCAACCAGTTAATGTGTCTGTCACCAAAACTGATGACCAACCAATAAAAACAGCTCTGCTGTTGGATAAACAAATGCAATAAAAGAAAAAAACATACTGTTTGCCACTTAGCTATTGATTTATTTCCATGTCTATAACTCACTTATTCCATAATAACAAAACACATAAATCTTAGCAGATTTCCTGGCCACTCGTTTAGGTGAGTGTGGCCATGTTCCTTACTCCTGGGCAATGTAGGAATACCTCAAAGACATTTTTAAAGGCTAGACCCAAGCTCATAGTCCCTTGCCTTCTTTGTCCCCTCTTTTCCTGCTTTGAACTGTACACTGTTGGTGTGAAATACATACAGAAGTAAAGAGCTAGTCTCCTGAATACATGGGTGATCTGTGTACGGCATCTTTCACACCATTGGTTTTCAGGACTGGTTCAACTGCTCTGGTTGGCTAGGAAGGTGTTCCCTTCTTGCCTCACTGACTCCAAACTTCGTGCTCTTAAAAGAGAGTGGCTTTCCCAAACAGAGAAGAACTGATATTTGGTTAAGGTTATGAGTTCTAGTTTCTCAGCTACAGCTACCAATAACCAATGTTAATGACTGGGAACTAATATGAAAAGGTAGACAAACCAGTCCCAGATCACTGCAGAATCTTATATAGCAAATTCTTTTATATGAGCAAATTGTAATATTATCATTTTATGTCTTTTATTTGTATCCAAAGTCAATCTTTCTCTATACCATTTATTCCTTTTATTGAAGGACAAGTTAATAAACTTTTCTTAGGACTGTTGGCTTCTTTTCAATCTCTCTACATTTTATGATTTAAATTCTTATTTACTGTATTTAGGGCATTTGAATCATACTTTTAAAAAGCTCTTTATATTGTTAGAAAATATTTAGGTTCATCAAAATAGAAAAGAAGGCATAAGAATGCTCTGCACACTTTCCCCATTATCAGTACCTTTAGCAGTGCATTTGCTACAGCTGATGACTTTATAGTGACATCACTATAATCTAAAAACTGGTGCATGCATAATGAAAACGTCTTATAATATTTATATGATAGGTCTTTCATCAGAAACTTTCTGGTCGTCTCATCCTACTGCATATTAGCATTAATTCTTTTGGAAGTTGAATTCATGGTTAAAAATTACAAACATACTTTAAGTTATAAACATGCTTTAAAACCCATTCCACACATATATATCCCAGTGGAACTCTACCTGCCTATGGGGCTTATGTTGAAAAGCAATCTCTCTAGATTAAACATGGATTTGTTTTGTGGATATCCGAAGTAATCTGTCACCTGTCTGTCTGAGATCTATTTCATGTTAATTACATAGCGTGGGCTAGTCCCAGACCCATGTTGAGTGTGCTGTAGAGAGAATGACAGGCAGCTCTGACTTGAGGGCTGTGCTTCTCCGTTTTAAGGGATGAATCTCTTTCCTCCAAGAAGCCCAAGCTAAGGCAAATAGTTTCTTTGGATCTTGTGACATTCTTTTACTAAGCAATCGTTTAGAAATTTTTAATTACATTTATGGATTTACTTATTACTTATTTGTGTGCGTGCATGCGTGCATGCATGCGTGTGTGTGTATGTGTGTGTGTGTATGTGTGTATCATGGCAAATGTATAGAAGTCGGAGGACAGATTATACAAGTCAATTCTTTCCTTCCACTATGTGGGTCCAAAGGACTGAACTTAGATCTTCAGGCTTGGTAACAGATACGCTTACCCCTGAGCCATCTTAACAGCCATACGTGTGTGTATCTGAAAAGTAAGAAACTCAAAGTTAAACAATCTTTCATCAGCATGGGAGATTGGTTCCAAGATCTCTGGGGTACTGAAGTCCAAGGATGCTCAAATCTTTTCATAAAATGGCACAGTTTAACATGTAATTTTGCATATCCTCTTAAATACTTTAAGTCATCTCTAGATTACTTACAATGCCTGATACATTATAAACACAATGCTAATTCCATAAAAAACAGTTATTATATTATTTCAGGAATAACGACAAGGGGGAAATCTGTATTGTTTATTGTGGACGCTTTCACTCATGTTTCCAGCCCACAGCTGTCTCAACAGATGGATGAAGAATCCACAGAGGATGACTGTGCTATGAGATGACTTGGGAGGTAGCGGCTTTTCGAATACAGAACATGAAAATCTTGTGCATCCGATGAGAGTTCCAGAGAGAAACATCAGAGTGAGTGGAGATATTTGAAGAAATATCAGTTTAAAAATTTCAAGACAGAATGAAAGTCATGAATCCTCAGAAACATAAACCTCAAGGGAAAATGTAAAATGTGTGAGAAGATGCTCCAGGTTACCTCTGCAAAAGAAAACCAGGCTCACAGCACCCCTTCATGCATTAATGTCAGAAAACACTGTAATCACATCACCAATGATCTAAGGCCAAATTTCCCAACCTGGAATTCTGTATTCAGCTACATTATCATTTAATGTTGAGGGCTAAGAATTTTATCAGCTAAGAATTATCTTACCATTAACAGTACCTAAAAAAATAACCACCAGAATGTTTAATTCAGGAAGATTAAAAACCGAATTTCAAAGGAAAGAATGATCTAGAACAATGGCAAGCAGGGTTTGGTGGTTTGAATGAGAATGACCCCACAGCCTCATATATTTGAATGCTTGGCCACTGTGCAAACACAAAACAAACAGGAAGGAAAATGTCTAAGATTCTGCAGCAGGGGCTGGATGATGGCTGGGTGAGTGGTAAAGTATTTGCTTCACAACCATGAGGATCTAAGTTCAGATCCCCAGCCAGGTGCAGCACAGATCTGTAATCCCAGCTCTCGGATGTAGAAACATGTGAATTCCTGGAGATTTCTGGCCAGTCAGTCCAGCCAATAGGTAAGTCTCAGATTCAACGAGAGACCCAGTAGAGTCAGATGAGAGAAACACCTGATGTCATGATGCATACAAGAATAAATGAATGAATGAGATTTTCCATAGGAAGAAAAACTCCAGAACTTGGGGTTTAACGTTCAGACTTAAAAGAGAAACTAGTATAGGGAGAGGCAGAGGAGGGATGGGGTGAACCAATGGATGGGAAAACCGATAGAAATGCAGACTCCAGAATGGAAGGGTAAGCTTTGATCAGAAGTGGGAAGTACCTGACTTCCCTAAGAATGCCTAAGACTCTGGGAATGAGAAAGGGCACGGGATGTGGAGCTTGAGAGAAGCTTTGATGACTGATGGCTGGAAGGATATGATAATGCACAATGGTTAGTGGGACAAGAGTTATTCAGTGCAGTCAGTATGGTAAAGAATAGCAAACTGTGGAAAACACTTGGTATTTGGAGAAGATACCAAAAAAAAAAAGACCAGCTGTAGCAAGAGATGATGTTGGTGTTCTGGTTCCTTAAGGTAAGGTATTTCCAATATATATGAAAAGAGCAGAGAAATCTAAGCGTTTCTGAAAGGCTGTTATCCTGGCCTTGTAAGCTCAGAGCAGCTGTGGTCACCTGCGCACAGTCAAGCCGGTCAGAATCCCAGCATAGATGCAGGAGGGGCTACACGACCCCATCCCTAACTGAGGAGCTAGTGGCAATTGATGGTTGTTGAGGGGGATCACGCATTTTCCTTTGAGGGTGTAGCAGCTGGTAGGCTGTTCGTGCTCCAGTGTCCCACACCTATACTCAAGTGAACTGCACTAACTGGACTCTGTGGGAGAATGGTGACTAGCTATGATCAAAATACTTTGTATACATATGGGGAATTCTAAAAATTAAAATAAATAAAAATATTATACTTTATAATGCCATGATCCACCATGCCTGTAGGATAAAGCTCCAGATACTTTACCTCATCTGTTCTCTGAGCAGCTATGTGGATAGTCTCACTTTTCTGACCTCCTCAAGGTCCATCCATGCAAAATTGTTTGCTATAAATCACAGATTCATCTCACTGCCCTCACCCTTGGTGTCATTCAACTTAAATATTTTTTTTCTGTGTCCTCAGCTTGACCAATACAATCTTCAGCATTAAGTCCAAACAATGCTTTTTGCCAGTGTGAGCGGTCATCTCTGTGTAGTGCTGATTTCATGTGATGGCTTCAATCCCTCATCACAGTATTGAATTCTCTCATTAAGACATCTTTTGCATCGTAAAAGTGCCACAGATATGGTGAGCAATCAAACAGCTTTTAATGATTGAAAGGTTTACCGTGATGAATGACTGGAAAATCGTGTCAGTGAATAGAACAGAGGGTGGAGGTTAATTCCTCCTAGCTTTCTGGTGCATATAATTACTTCAAACTGGTAGAAAAACAGTTTTTGCGGGGGAAGCAAGAAAAAAATGGCTTTTTACCACTACAAATTCCGTTCACAAATAAGCAGGTCTGACACAGATAGATCATTGACAATGAAAGCCAACACACACCGACTCTGTGTGGGGGTGCTGTGGTGGTGTATGTGTGGTATACATGAGTGTGTGGATGTGTGCATCTACGCACGTGTGTGGAGGCCAGACCTAGACGGCCATTGCCTTCCCCTGTTGCTTTCCTCTTCCTGCCTTGAGAACTGGAAGCTGACCATTTCACCTAGGTTAGCTGCCTAGCAAGCTCTCCTAGGAACCGTCTCTGCTCACCAGTGCTGGGGTTATAGGCATGCATAGCCACACCCAGGTTTTGCTTTTTGGTGTCCTTTACAAAGATGATAGGGATTTGAACTCAGTTCCTCTTTTCTACAGAACCAACTCCCTGCTCCCTCTAACAACATTCTTAACAAGGTGCATCACTGAATAAGATAGATTAGAGGCCATTGTGCTCGCTCTGGTCAGTATTTATAAGAGGAGGTGAGACTCGCCTTCCTAGGGCTGTCATTTGTCCCGAGGCAGACTGACATGGTTCAGGTTTATCACAGCCAAATCATTCGAATCCGCTGCATTGTCATCCACAGTAGAGAGGAGTTTTCTCTCTTACTCACTGCGATACCAAATTGGCCTGTTTGACCCGTTCCACCAAATTGAGAAGGAAATTCTGCCCCTCAGATGGAATGTCTTGCTCTGCTAATGCTTCGTGGAGGGAAGACTGACAATGCAATGGGTGAGAAGCCCACATGACCAACCTTACTGAATGACAGCCTTTACCTTTTGAGACCCTACTCTGCCAGCTTGCTTCTCTTTAGTCTGGATTTCCAGAACTTAATCCTTGAGAGCAGCCCGATGAGCTGCCTAAGTAAAGAGTTTTCTGACTTCATCTCTGACTTTGTTTTGGAATTCAGCTTCTTCCTTCCTGCTCACCCCCATCAAGTCACCCTAAAGGCTTCTGTTTCGCTAGCTCATTAATCAAATGCATATTGATCTGACATCTCCAGTGTCCAGTTTTCTTTCTTACACATGCTTTCTGTGTTGAATAAGACATACCAAGTCTCTTTTTGATTTTTCTTCATAACTTCCATTACAGAAGTGAAAACACATCCATTGCCAACAATTGAGATCCCACCTCCACAGAGTGAGTCTTTATCTAGATGTTGTGAAAACATTTCAAAGATTATCTGCATTTCCACCCCATCTCACTGGCTTGCTGTCATGTCCCGGGAGCTCCTCGGACTCAGCACAGCACCGTTGGGACGAGTCCTCTTCCTCCTTCACATTTTTTCTTTCTCCACTTTTCTGTCATTGTTATTGTCATTTCCTAGTGACCAGGCACAAATCTCCGATGCCACCTCAGTTGGTTCATCTCCAAAAGCCCCAGTGCTGTACCCAGTTCTATCAATTATTTTCTCTGGGCAAATGCCTTTCCCGTTTTTGCTTTGCCCAATACCAGGTTCAGATCCCTTTCTCAAGCCTGGGTCATTGTGGCTGCCTATTAACATAATCTTTCCAGGTTTCTAGAGCATCCTCACCACTGCGGTAGATGTTCTCTAGGTCAACGTTTGTCTTTCTAAACTCTTCTCTAAGAAACATTTTTCTATGCCACAAACACAACACTGTTAAAGTCCTAGAACGTGCGTTTGAAGCCGCTAGTGATCCGGTCTGTCCTCTCTCCTCTGAGGACGTGTTCTCAGAGATGTATTTCTAATGCCACTAACCCTTTGGATTCCTCCTCTCCCTTCCATCCAAGGTTTCCACAAGTGCATAGTACAAAAATAATGGTGTCCATAATGATGATTTCAAACTCAGAAATGCCCTGCCCAAAACTTTGTCCTCTGAGTAGAAGCTTTGCCATCTCAGGATAGCTCTATGTTTTAGTTTTCTTCCCCAGAAACTGGGAACCCATGGTTTGCAGCAGTTTTAAGTGGTGAGTGAAAGGATGCCACGTTCGCAGTGAAGGACGGATCTTAGCAGCCACCTGTCCACAGGAAGCTGGAATTCCAGGCTTCTTTTCTAGTGAAGACAATGGCCAAGCGTCACTATGACTGGAAGAATGCCTTAAACACCCAAAGCCTCAGGTTGCCTGGTAAGGAAGAACCCATAACCCCGTGAATTCTTGCACAGTTCCCACACATCTGAATTTCATGGGTATGTGGAAACCAGGGGAACTGCTATCCTCCCAGCTGGCCATTTAATGCACCTGTGTTTCAGGACATGTATTCCTACAGATTCATGTGTCTCCTAATGAGTCACAGTTTCTCTTTCCCAAAACTCAGCCCTTGTATTTTGTTCCTCACACTGGCTTTCCAGTACGTTCTGAGTCAGGCAAGCCCACCCTTCCTGTCTTGTTGTCCAACAAGTCATGAGGCCTGTTGCTTCACTCCACATCCCTGACTGGTATGGAGGAGGCAAGTCCTCAGTGACATCATCTATTTGTAAACAGTGAATGCGATGCCCTGCCTCCTAGGAATTCCAGAATCTCAGAGCTGGAAGTGAGAGGCAGAGTGGGGCTGTCCTTCGGAGCTTCCCTGGCATGGGATGTCATCTGGCCTCGGCTTTACACATCATGGATGAATCAATGCTGAACTTACGACTTGGCCTCTGAGCAAACGCCTTCAGAGGCTGGTTGCTGGGCAGATGCTACCCTAGAGCTCAACAGTCGCTGGGTCACTGAGGCAGAGCAGTCAGGCGACAATTTCCTAAGAGCCTGGGTGTGTCCCCAGAAGCCTGAGTGTCCCTTCTTCTGGGTGGTGGTGGTTTCCAAGATTGCGGTAGAGCATGGCACTGAGTGGATTCCAGGGACGTTGATGGCTCCAGATCTCAGTTTAGGTCGCATTCCCATTACTCACCATCAGAGACATGGAGCATCCACTGGCTGTCAAACTTTGTGCCAATTCCCTGACGTCTCTGAATGCCAGTCTACTCATGCTTAAAAAAAAACTGAGGAAATTAGAAACTATTTTGAGGTTTTAAAAAATTAAATGTGTGTATATATATACATACACATGCACACACACACACACACATTCTGTGCTGTGCTTCGTGTCTGAAACAAAATTAGTGTTCAGCAAATGTGAGCTATTTTTGTGCTATTATTTTTACCATTACTATACCATCCCTTCTGAACCTAGAAGACACTAGGCTAAGGGGTCTTACCTAGAATGAACAGTAAACTCTCTGCTCATATGGCTTCCTATGCTAGTGTGATTCAGTCTGACAGCCACAGCCAAGGGGAGATCTGTAGTTCATGGTCATGCCTCAGCTGCATAGATCAGACCTCAAAGAGTCCCTGGCTCCTGGTAGGTGCAGAAAATGCTAAACAAAGGTAAATGGTCTTCCACCACCAGAAAAAGAAAACTCGGGTGTTATGAGGAAGGAGATGGCGAGGGGAAAGGAGGGGAGGAGAAGGGATAGGAAAGAAGGGAAGAAAGAGAGGAAATAGAGAAGGAAGGAAATGAAACCCGAAAGAGGAGAAAGAAGTTTCAGCGGGACTGAATTCAAAGCTTCAGAAGTTTCCAGTCCAAACCAGAGTCCTTCAGCTACCTGAGCTTGGTGGAAAGGTGCTGAGTGGGAGGTGGGGGGCCGACACGGGGGCTGCTCTGGGGAGGAACACAAGGTTTTTGACAATTCAGGGCAGATCAAGCTAAGCAGAGCAATTAGGAGAATGTTCTCTGGAATCTCGCAGTCACCTCCATCTTGCCAGCATACCGAAGTGACTCTGAGCTTAAGGCTAGTTTCCCCCTCTGTAAAAACGGACGCAGCAGTACCCACTTCAGTGAGTCATTACACAAAGTAGATGCGGCTGCGGACGCAGAATCCTTAGAAGACAAAGAGCAGCCGGCGAATTCTCCTTCAGGCACGAGCCTTTAAGAAGTAGTACAAAGGGCAATAAAATAAGAAAAATGAAGGCACGGAGAAAGGAATAAATAGGAAAAGAAGCGTTCATAAGAGGTAGAAGCTTTATTGTGACGTCTTCGGAGGACAATCAAATAAGTAGATCTATTTTTCAACACTGCTGTGCAGAAGCCCCCGCCCATAGCGTGGTCTGATGTCTCATCCCTGACTTTCGTATTCCCTGGGAGAAAAATCAGCATGAGGAGACAGGGCTGAGAACAGGGGAGGTTTCTGAGCATCAAAGTGCAGTTAGCTTCAGGGGGACCAATCTCCGAGACTGATCCTGCCTGTTACTACTATGGAGGACAGGGTGGGTGCAGCAGAGGGGCCGCTGTAGAATGCGCAGCTCTGTGGACTCTCAGCAGCCACCGCAGCAGCCTGAGCTCTGGTTGTTGCAGGAGCGTTGGGACCTTTGACTTCCTCCGCAGCAGCAGCCGCTTGTGCGCTGTCNGGCGTCGGGGCGGGGCAGGGGGCTGAGCCCTGGGAAGACCCTTTGGAAAAGCCTTTGGCGCCCTGCTGAGACATCGCTTAGTTTGTCAAGACGAATCTGAAAGAAAGACAACCTTTCAAAAACCCCGCCTTTTCTTTCCAATAGTGGAAGTCAGAATTTTTGACACTTGACTTAAAGTCTGGCTTGGGGCAAGAGGGTTGAGAGAAAGAAAAGAAAAGAAGGGAGGCAAAGAAACAAACCCCAAACAGGTGCTTCAGGTGGGTGGCAGAGGCACAAAACAGGAAACAATATACAAAGGATCAATGCAGTTTCCCTAACTGGTATAAGGACCATCCAAGGTCTCCATGGTAGAAAAGAAAGAGGATATGGCTACAATGTATCTTCTCTTGACTCTTGCCCTTTCCCCACTGTACGGGGAGCACACAGTCTTCCAAGTGGTAATCTCCATTAATGTATGACCACCGCATCTGTCAGAAAACACCCAGGGACCACCTGCCTTCCCACCCCCTCTTCTGTAGAGAGACTCTGAAAACACAAAAGCATGCCCTGCACATTCTTTCTTAACTGTTCCCCTTATTATAAAGAAAAGACTAGTCATGGCAGAGAATAAGAATAACATAACCAGGGAGCCTAAAACCTGGGCTCTAGTCACAACTCCTTGACAGGCTGGAGAACCTTTCAAAATTCAGCTCCAGGACAGACCTTTGCATCTTCATAAGCAACTGGAAAGGCTGGTCCACTAGAAGCTGTCTTTCCACAGCTACATTCCAGATGTACCCTACCTCCTCCCTTCTGTCTTCCACTCTTCCTAGCTTCCTCTCCCAGACCCTGCTTGGATACTTACTAGACCTTGGCTTCACGGGAAGACTCACTCAGTTCTCCAACTGGAACTTGCCACCTGTTAGGCAGAAGACTGAACAGTATATGGCCAGAGAACCTTTTATAAGATTCCAACAAGTTCAGGTTCCTGGGAGGGGCCCATTTCTCAACAGACGTGCTCAGCTGACACTTACATCCCAGAGGCATTCATCACTCAGGTAGCACTGTAGGTGGTGCACGTGGACATCCAAGTCACTCCACAGAGGTGCCAGGATTGTTGTGGTGTGTTTACTTTCCAAACAGGACACTGTTCATAGCTGGGAGGGCTGTGTGCATGCTCAGAGAAGGCCTGAGGCGCTACTGAAGAGAGGTCTCTGGGGTCCTCTCTGCTCTCTTAAACGCCACATGCGGGTGCACACACACACACACACACACACACACACACCATGTCATGGGGGTAAGAGAACTCAGGCACCATTCCACTTTCCCACACACCATTCATGTGTAGCCGGCTCCTTATCATTTATTGTCTTATTTGCATCTCTATGGCCCTTGATTCTTGTCTTGTGTGGCAGGCTGCAGGCTGTGTGATAAACTGTGGTTACGTCTAGATGCATGTAGGGAGAGTTGAATGAAGATGACAGTGTGGGATGGAACCCCATTGGTGGTTTCTTTCTGTCACTATTGACAAGAGGAGAAACTCAGGCAAAGTTAAAGGACCACTAAGACCAAAAGAAGTCACTTGACCTTATTCCCATAATGCAACCCCAGTGAATCTCAGACAAAAATGGATGAAGGAGTGGGCCTATTGAAAAATAGAAAACTACTCATGGACCTCCTGTTGCTGATGTCATCTCCCTTAAGAATAGATTTTCCCTGGGACTACCATCACAGAGGGAAAAGACAAAACAAACAAAGAAGAAAAAGAAAAGAAAAAGATAAAATAAAAGAGCCAAGAAGGAAGAGGAGGAGATTAAACAAACAGATGGCCCCAAAGTCCCCTCAGTAATTGTTGCTTTTGATTAGCTGATTTTTAAAGCTGGAGGAACTTTGGAGGCTAAGTGCCTCTGAACTGCTATTCAATTACCGCAACTACCTGGCCACAACAACCACGAGTCTGAGACATGAGAGAATCTAAGATGAATATTCAGGGGTTAAGAGTGAGAGACCGGCTCTGGGATATGTGTGCTGGGTGTGGCATGAGGAAACACACAAGGAAAGACAAGTCATAGACGATACCCGTTTCCTTCGCCCTGGCTTTAGAGCCTGGTTAACAGGTTGCCTACTGTGCCTAGAGTACCTCTCGCCAAGGAGAGGTAAGACATTCCAAGAAATGAGATCAATGTTAGAAAAGGGAAGGAAGTCATGAGGTAAAAAGGTAGATGCAGTTCTCCTCTGGAAAATTATGCAAAAGGTGACGAAAAAGCAGGGTGATAAGAATCGATATGAAGAGAGATCAAGTAGCTGCTCACTGAACGGAGGACCCCTTACTCCAACTTACATCAGTGTTAACTCTGATCAAAGGACTGACTAGCTGCTTATCTTGTATAGGAAAGTTGACTAGTAATTATCTCTCCTGTCACAAACATTTTTAGTATTTCCTGAAGAAACCATCCCAATCCCAGAGGAATATTACATCAACACCCAAGCTCAGTGATTGAAGTACCCTTGTCCTTTACACACACGCATACACACACACATACACGCACAGCAGCAGCAGCAGCAGCAGCACACGGCCACAACCACTATGTGGGGACAATCTTTGGCTGAGATGATGTCTTTGTTCTCTATTTAGATCCAAACCTAAAATTCTAGAGTCCAAGCAAAGTGGATTCCATCATTTCACACCTGTCTTCTCAGCTTCTCCTCCAGAAATGCTTCCCCACTCAGATCTCCTGCATGCCCACTACCAATCATCAGAAAGCAGTGCCTACTCACTAGAGCCCACAATGGGCACTTCAGGAAATCTTATTCTCCGCAATTAACAAGTAAACGTTTCCAAACGGCAGCTCACTTTTGAAGGGCACCCTCTCAAAAAAAAATTTTTTTCCTGGGCATTGCCTGCTTCATCTCATCCTATTCCTAGTTCCCCTTTTGCAAACTGACAAGGGGCATGAATCTCAGGCATAATTCTTATTTTCACGTTTGAAGTTTCCAAGTCTAGAGTCCTAAGTGAACGCTGTTTCCCAGGGCTCTTAAACGGATTCCATGCCACAATATGCACTTTAGATAAAGGAAGGGAATATTGCTCGATGCGGAAGGCGGGACGGGAAGGCTAAACAAAACAGTACCGGGAGGCCACGACATCAGGAATCAAAAGCTTTATTGTTACCAGAAAAGCGCTTCAGAGCTGAGTTTTTAACATCTCATCCCCAGACTGTTGTGTCTGAGAGAAAAAGCAAAGCCAATGGGGCTCAAAGGTGAGATCGTGAGACCTCAAAACCTCACGGTAGATGAGCTTTTTGGGGATGAAGAAAGGAAACAGAATTATAGAAGTGTTTCTGCAGGAAAGCGGGAGAAGAGGAGACACTCTGGCTGGCCGGTCTTCCTTCGTCAGCACTGCTCTCCGTGATCCTCTTCCCCGGGTCAGCAACAACCTCCAGACTTCTGGCTGCTGCTACCGCT
>LOEQ01002879.1:165441-177582 GCA_001685075.1 Bramus lutescens | reverse complement strand
GAGCCACAGCAGGAAGAAGCAGGGGGACACTTGGATGTCTTGCACTTAGGAGGAGGAGGTGGGCACTGTTGCTGGCTCTGCTGGCAGGACATTTTGAAAGGAATTGGATAAAACTGAAAGATAATGAAAGAATTTTAAGATCAGGAAGCCCAACAATGTTGCTTTGAAAATTGAACGATGAATTTACAGCATTTTACCTCTTTGGTGATTAGATATTTTAAAACCCAATCTCCTAAGTTCACTTCCAAAATAAAAAGTACAAATGATCCTAATGTAGGCAGTTCATCTTTTCAGATGAATTCATTGTAAGGTCAAGAAGGCACTGATCATAACCTTCCGTTACCTTCCATTTCCAGATGGGCCCTTCCCTCCAAACCCTTCTTTCTGCTCGTTCATCTTTAAGATTGCCCTCAGTCCCACCCAGAGCCCCTTTCTGCCCAGAAAACCAGCACCAGAGCCTCTCTGGTCTGAGAGATGTTCTACCTGGCTCAGACAGTGGAACAGATCGCTCAGGAAGTAGTGGACTGAGGTGCTCTGAGAAGCTTCTGCCTTTTATATAGTTCTGCTCTGAACTGAGATCCCCATGTGTGGGATACTGATAGCATCTTTCATGAGGGGTATGGATGACTACCTCCCCTTACAACCCAAGGACCCAATTCCTCCCTCTCTAAGCATCTGAGGCTCAGAAAGAGCCTGGGAGAACTGCAAACCTGTAGGATGGCGATGGGACATTGCACATTATGTACAGCACCCGTCCATCAATCTCACAAGCAGCTCTGCTATGCTCCCTATTTCCTGTGCTGAGCCAGTCCAGTTCTAGGCCTCAGAGGGTAATGATAAGACCTATTTGTTCTTTAGAATCAGAAATGGAGGGTGACATCCCCCAAAAGGGGATTAAATGGTGCTTTTCGAATAAGGACAGGAATCCAAAATAAAAACCCTGGCTGGAACCAATACGCTAGCGTGATTCTTTTCATTCTTAGATGGTGCCATGACCTTGACCAAGAATGCTGGATATTCTGATGATGCTATTTCAGACAGGTCTGGTGCAGATGAGTGGGTGGTTGGGATTCTCTCCTTGTCTGAATTTGACATACCAAAAAAAGTCCACGAGCATTTGTACTGACAGTTCCCTTCAAGTGGGCAGAAGCTGTTGAAGGCCCTGTTTCCATGAATGGTCTTAAAGAATACACCCAGGCTGACCAGAGGTAGAGGGACTTGGTGTCTACAGAGGGTGAAGCAAGAGGACAAAGCTCAGCTGAAGGTGCCACAAGTGGACCTTCAGCTGTGGTCACCCCAATGGGAAAATCAGGGAAATCCTTTTTCCACAAATGACCTTACATAGAGAAGGCTGGCAAAGGGAACTGGGGGGGGTACAAGGAGCTTTTGAGCACCTCTGATGGAATGCAAAATTATTTTCCCTACAAAGAATGCTCCACGGCTAGGTCAAATCCCCAGGAAAATCAACACTGATTGAGCTGGGAGAGTGGTCAGTGTCAAGTTGTAATGAAAGGTGTGGGTGGGGGTAGAACTGAAGACTGAGAGAGCAACCGTTTCTGGGGTCCATGCCTGGGTGGGTGGGCTGTAGCGGAGAGCCTCGTGGCTCAGTCATAACACACATTCCAAGACCAGTTTCCAACTTTGCTCTCTCTATCAAGCAACTTGCTTAATTGTCTCTGTAAAACCAGGCTAATAACAGTTCCTAGCCCACTAAGTAAGGCAACCCAGGTAAAGGTCTCAGAGCAGCCTAGACTTGTGAGTATAAAGTATAACTTTACAAAAGAATCTGCATCAATGAGCTGATGTACCAAATGACATTCATCAATACACGCAATCTGTTTTTATGTATCCATTTAAAAAATAAAAATCTATGAAAAACTATGAAATTTCAGAAGTAAAAATAATCAAATCACCCACTATAGATCCAATCACTTCTGTAAGTATATTCTCAATATCAAATTAGTGATCTACCTCTTTCTGAAACCAAAACTATACGAGGAAAGAATGTTTGTCTCAAGGACCATTTTAATAGTCATTAAACTCTTGGAATAATGCCTAGCACATAGCACAACTCTGATGTCACATGTGTTCTGATAGCAAAAGGTTAAGAGCACTTATTTGTCAGTGGAGGATGAGATTATACAGGCCAGACTCATGAAAATAAAGTCCCTGTAATTCCATCCCCAAATATTTCACTCTCTCCTTCCTTTAGTTTTGACTACGTGTCATTTTCAGTGATGTGTGTTTTCTATTGATTTTTCATAGCTGATATCATATTGCTCATGTGAGGGGTTTTCCTATTAATTTTTAACTAACATGTTACTGGGAACTTTCCCCCATGTACTCCATTTGAAGTGTGAAGGCTGGAAGATCATTTCACAGACAGCACAGGGTCTGCCCATGTGGTAGGAGACATTCTGTCTAAGACAGGCTCAATATTTGAGTCTCAGTTCCTTGCTTACCAGCAGAGAGACCTTGAACAAGTTATTTTAGCTCTCCCCCTCACTGGTCTCATTTGTAAAATGGGAAATAAATAGCATTGATCTCCCAGGGTCATTTGCAGAGTAAGTGACTGACATTCATAAACCTCTTAGAATAGTACCTAGCATATATAAGAAGTTCTTGGTAAATATTAAGGAATGAAATCTGACACCATTCTACTTTTGAAGTTCATAGCACAGGGGACAGGTTGGGTTTAAAGACCACGAGGTCTGGAAATAGAGAGACTTCTTTGGTTCCTAGGTCTCAGCAGGAATCCCCCTGTCTAATAAATATAAGAGGAATGAAGAACACAGCTCAAATTTCTAGAAAAAGAAGCTCAATAGGAGGTAAAGGAATCCCATGTTTAATACATAAGTGTGGCAATGTTTGAAAGGAGCAAGGCCCATCTACTTACAACTATGTGGTCGTCTGTCTGTCCAGCTAACCACACAGGAAAGGTCTTTGAGTTTGGAAATCTTTGAGAGATCTAATTTGGTGTTTTGTAAGCAATAGATGCTCAATTTTTATCTCTTCACCAGATTGAATTTGCCATTGAGATGAGAAGTCAGATGCCTCCAATAAACCTGGACCAAGATTTCTTCAACAACTTCCATACAATTTCATAGAATGGCAGACCATCTGGATAGGATGTTGACTGCCATTTATAGACAGTGATTCTCGACCCTAGAGGCTACAACATTCTCCAAGAACCCGCTGGGTGGTTCCAGTACAAATCAAGTCCTAGCATTATTAGCTTAGATCAAGAGAAAATTGAGACTGGGAGATGGAACGACGCTTCCGCTGACTCACACAAGGTCAGAGATGGAGCTGAACTTTGAACCCATCTACCAACTGCGCCACCATCACAGCACTCTGCCTCCTAGATGGAAATTTAGTTCTTCTTGTGTCTTTTCATCCTTTTAAATGTTTGGGCTCTGTAGCTGCCATTTGAAAACACCTGGGGAGGGAGAATATCTCTATAGAGCATTTCCTTTGAATCACTATTCCTGAAGCAATGTGGTGTGCTATAAACAGCATTTACATGGAACTCCATGTTTAAGGCAGCCTAGATGTGATTTTAAGCAGATTAGAGGAAACGCATAGGTTAATACAAACAGGTTTCCTTGTATGTAAAAGACAAGATAATGGTGGGGGCAACGTGAGGTCCACAGGAAATCCTAGAACCAGTCCCTGGGGATGCCTGGAGTTTGCTTACTAAACATAGCTATGGAAGTTGGAGTGAAAATAGTCACAACTATGGTGACTCATGGCCTGAATCGCACATCTTGAAAAGTCAACGTTACCTCTCCTTCCTTCAGCGACTAAGAATGAAGTCTCTGTCTGCAAAGATTGTCAGGCATTGCTAGGGAGGGGCCATCTGGCAGGCCCCGAGGTGCCTTCCCAGGGCAGCACCACTGTAATGACTCCCATGTAGCCCAGAGCTCCTGCCTTGCCCACACCTGACTTATCGCTGCATCAAACTCACAAGACATTAATGACATCAATGAGATTCAATTGTGGGCCTGACAAGTACATCTTCTTCCTGGAGGGAAACTCCTGGAAGAAGCAGAAGTGGAAATGTAACCTGGACATCTAAGCAGGAGGTTGCAAAAGGACCCCAGACTTTTTTAATGACAAACAAAACTAGACAGTCCCATTACACCATGTGAACACTTCCCTTCTTGAACAGGTATGGAGGGTGGTCCTTGAAAACCTGTCCTCTGGCCTCCCTTTCTCTATGTTCCTCTGTGCCAGTCCTGCCCTGGGAACTTACTCTAAGGAGCAGTGACTGGGCACAGCGTTATTGTCACCCTCCACATGCTGATCAAGGCTCTGACATTGTAAAGGTGACCTTGTTTGTCTTTATGTTCAATACTCATGATTGCCTTGGTGTAGTCTTTGGTAGTCAGTGATGCCCACCCACCCTATTCCTCAAACCTACGAATGTATTACCCTACAGCAAAAGGGACTTGACACGTTTGAACAAGTTTAAGGGCCTTGAGATGGGAAGACCTTCTTGGATTACACAGATGGGCCCAATGGGCTTCATGAGGGTCCCTCTAAGAAGCAAGCAAGAGAGTCAGAGTCAGAGAGAGACTATAGGACAAGGGAAACAGGCGTTGGAATGAGACATATTGAAAATGCTGGAAGGGTCCATCAGCCAAAGAATGTGGAGCACCTCCAAGAGCTGGAAAACACGGAGAGCTTCCCTCTTGCCACAGCTAATGGGATATTTGGGTAGAAAGGCCTCTGGAAGTTCTATGATGAGGCTACAAAGCTCATTTCCTTCCTTCTTGTGCACTACTGTCTCCAATAAATGAATGTTAGAAACACATTCAAAAGTCGCGGCACCGGATACTGGCTCACAACTACTTGGAGGCCCAGGTGCATGCGTGAGGGCTTCCTGAGGAAGCCCCACCTCCAGGCCCTAAGCCAGTTCGGCTCTGCCTCCCTTGTCTGCCTGGTCCTTGCTCTCTGGGGTGCTCATAGTCAGCTGTGGTTTATCTTCTCCGTGAGGAACATTCCCACAGCTGGAGCCTGAGGCAGGAATGCCCCGGGATCCTTTGGAATGAACAACTGGAGAGAGGACGATCCCTCCTCTTGGAGAATAAATAAATGCATGAGGCAGGTACCAGAAAGAATAAATACAGCCAGCAAGGTTCCCGGGAGCTCATGTGCGGGCACCTTGTTTTCCCAGCTGGGCATGAAGTGGCAAACTCAGGTGCAGTGGGGAGGGGCAGGCTGCACAGTGCCAAGTGCACCAAGGAAGCTGAAAAGGCTCCACTGCCCAGCAGGTGACACTTCCTCTGGAGAGCTCAATTGACTCTCACAGCTGCACAAAGCTGAGCCCCTGTTTGCCCTCACTAGAGGAATAGCAGGGATTTTTAAAAATACATAGTTATCTTAAATCACACAGAGAATCTGCAGGAAGCCAGGGTTGGGGTAGGCAGTGAGGGGCAGAATGGTACCTCTACTGTCACCCCCTAGGAGTCCTAAGAGTCAGCATCCCAGTGTAGAGTTCCCACTGAACTGTAATCAGAGCAGACTCTGATGGAAAGGAATAAATCCCAGGTGAATTAGACAAGTGGTATATACAGTGACTTACAGTGGTGTAAATAGTACACTGACTCTATTTAGTTTATACTTTAAATATGTCTGTATAGTATATAAATGCATTTACACTAAAAGGAGCTATATCAAGATGCCAACAGCAATTATTTCAGAGTAGGGGATCACAGGCATTTTATTTTATCTTAGTCACGTGCATTTTCTAATCTTTATTTATTTGTTTCAATTGATTTATTAATAATATTTTTTACTTAATGTTTAAGTTAACATACAGATACTGCACCAACCAAAAAAGTTAGAGAAGTCCCCACCAGAATATCATTTGGTATTCTACTCAATTTTTGTTTTGAATATGTGTTAGCACTAGACAACATACTTGTCACTGGAAAACAAGGATGGAGTTGCTATCCACAGCCATGTCCCTGTCTATCTGATCTCTAGTGTGTCATCCTTTGGTTGAGTACCAGAATATAGAACTAAAATGCAGCACATACCCTAGGAACACCTGCTGAGGCCAACTATGCTGAAAGCAGGGGCCCGGAGGGTAGGGTGGGAGGACCAAGAAGAGCAGGGTCAGTGCCAGAGTCTGATGGTGAATGTAACCTGGCCCTGGACTCCGGCTAGGGACTGAAGGTCCTGGGTCCAACTCTTTGTCCATCACCTCATGACTACATGGTACCAGGGACTTGCTGTTGATTGATTTCAAGTGCTGGCTCTGATAGTGGGAAAAGTTAGCTCTCAGCCTCAACCCATGCAAAGACAACATCTTCCCTGGAGATCTCAATGATCAATTGAAGATGTTCCCATCCCAGAAGATATTTAATTTGACTTTGTACAGAGCACATGGAAGACTTGGTAAAGGGAAGGAAGAGAAAGAGGGAAGAAAGAAAGAAAAGGGGGAAAGAGGAAGGCTAGAAAGCAACAGCTGGGACATGAGTGACAAGTGGCTTTCCCATTGTGCACCATTTTTGCTTCAGGTAGTGGAGAGTCTGCTGAGTTTAACAGGTGAGCCTAAGTGACTCTTGCTTGGCACAAAGAAAAACACCAGTAGATTTTAGCACCAGGAAGTACAATTGCAGTTGGAGCTGCTCTTTCTTCACCTCTTTTCCTTCAACATTGGATGCTACCCGCCTACCATGCACACTCCAGCTCAAGGCTGAACCTCTCCTGCCATGCCAGGACTTCCTGGACCCGATCAGCCATGTTTCTGCCTTTGGAGCACAAGCAGAGTGTAGCTGAGTCATGTTGCAGGTGTCTGGACAATTTCACAGATGCCTGAAGGCTCTGGGCTAATGATGAAATAGCCAAGAATTTCCTGCTGTCTTTGTGCAAATTCTTTCCATTAAAATCCAGTAGAGCTACTGAGAACTGTCTCTTTCCTAGGTCTGCAGACTATGCCATCAAGGAACTCAAGCTTGGACCTTCCTTCCTTTATTCCCCTTTACTCTTCCTCTAACACACACACACACACACACACACACACACACCACTCATGCAAACACTTGCCTGATCAACCATAAATCTTCTTCATCCTTTTAATGTCTTACTAAAACATCCCCTTGCTGCCATGTGATGCTCTCCCCTCTCCTCCCAGGTTCCTGTCCTTTACCCTACCATCTGATGATTCCAACCACTCTACTGATTCTCAGCTGGGTTGAGCAGACAAGTTGTTAAATACTGCAAGGTTCCAACTTCATGTCATACTCTCAGGCTCCCTCAATTCCGAGATGATCAATAAGGTAGACAGTCAAAAGGATAACTATAGAAAGGACATGCTACGGTTGGAGCCAACTGCGTACTGCAGTCATTGCATATAATATGACCAGTGCCTCCTGCAAATTGCCTCAGCTCTCTCAGTAAATGGTCCCAAGACTCAAGGTTAGGAGCCATCTTAGCTTCTCCTTGCTCCTCATCCCCACATCTGATGATACAGAGGGATTTTTCCTCCCATACCTACTCTCTCTTTTCTCCACATTCTTTCCATCTTTTTAGAAAATGAGGAGCCTGAGCATACTTGAAACTTTTGAAGGCTTCCATGCTATCTCCAAAGGAAAATAAAATCCAAATTCCTTCAAATAGTACCCAGGTTCTTAATGATTTAACATCTTCTAGGAATCCCCTACCCTTACAGTATCTGTACTATGTAGGTGCTAAGGCTTGTTCAAATTTTTTCCCAACCCTAAATGTGCCAAGACGCACCCACACCTTAGGGATAACCTTGCCTTCTTAATGTGTTCTTCAGGCTCCTGCCAAGGACTGTCTAGAAAACCTGCCCAGGCAGACCCCAGCACTACTGCTACACAGAGTGTGCCATAGAGGAACGTCTATCATGCTCTGTGAACCTTTCCTGTTGTTGAATTTACATCCTCCTGGGCTTAGGATGGCAGGCTTGTTACTTCCACATGGCTCAACATGCTGTTAAAACCCAGGGAGACCTTCTGAAGGTCTGACCTTGGCTCTGCTAAGGACAGCTGCCTCAAGTTATTCATCACAGCACCCTCAAGCCCAAACACGGCTCACGACATTCAGCAGATTGTTCTCAGATGAAGAAAGAGTAGGGGAAGAATGAGAGCTTGTCGTCATTGTCACAGAGGGAGGAGGCCCACATGGGGCCAGTGTGGCTGTGGTACAGCAGGTTCTGACCTTGACTCAGCCTGATTCAGTTGGAAATTGTGACTGAAGTCACTTCTCAGCATGTTGCCTTGGTCACCCAGGGATGCTGGGGAAACACCAGGAGTTGAATTCCATCCTGGGTAAATTAGGTGACTTCAGTCCAGCTTGAGCTATTATTAGACTTCTCAGGTCACCTGGAGTCCATCAAGTATCTCAGTCATCTCTCCTCCTTATTGAGAGATTGGCTCAAGAAGTCAGGACAGGTGGTCCAGCCACAGCATGTCCTTCCCACTGTCACTTTTAACTGCCTACCTCACTGATCACATCAGGATGGAGGGAGTCTAGGGTGTGACGTGAAATGGAACCTTACAGGGTCTAACAGAGTATCCTGTCTATCCATTTGAGGGCCAGGGAGATTTTGGAAAGTCTTATGGGAAAATTAAAACCTGAATGATGAATCTGGTTGGTGAATCTGCTCCCTCCCCTACATACTTCAGACTGGTGCCTAAGGTGAGCAGGAAGTGGGTCTCTAATTTGGTGTCTCGGTTACTACTCTTCTAAGGAAGTTACTGTGTGAAATCCCTGTGGATGAATTTTCTGAACCTCTGTCATTTCCTAAAATGCACTGGAACACCCCAGTGACTCACAGTCTTCTGATAAAGATGGAGCTTGGATCCTGGATCAAACTTCAGGCCCCAAAGAGGGCTGGTTGGTAGTTATAGATTTATGGTGCATTAGTAAATCCCAGAAGATACTTGTAGCATAGTATATACTCACTAAATATTTTCAGTAAGAAAGAAGTGGAACAGAATGAAAGAAAGGCAAAAGGAAACTAAGTCAGGTACTGTACGTGAACTAGCTGCCATCAAGGGAGCAATGCGAGCCTATCTGAACACTACATAACCCATGCAGGAGGCATAAGTCAGCTTCTCAGACATCTGCTACCTCCTACCAGCTCCAAGACTCTTAGACACAAGTGTTCATTTACTTGAGCAGAAAGTCTTTTGAATCCTAAATGTCATTCTGTAGGCACCCTTTGTGGCACATAACCTATGCCCTAAAACCTTTTATTATTGTGTCTTCCAGCTCTCTCCCTTCCTGGAATTTTCTATGAACATCTTTCCCAACAGTCTTCTCTTGGGCCACAAAAGGACTTTGTCTCCAAAGCTCTTAGTGCCTTAGTTGCCAAGGTGGCGTTTCTCATTGGGAACCAGGATGTGGGAGAGTGAATGCATCCTATCAGGAGAGTAAGATATGAGGATTAATGTGGAGAGACTCACTCATCTTTAAAGTTGAACAACTTTAGCAGTGTAAACACTGTAAAATAAAATTAAATAAGAAAGAAAGAAATGCCCCCCTTGAGTCTCAGCTCTACCCTGTTAACACTATAGCCTTGAACTTCTTGCATTCCCGCTTTGAACCCCAATTTTTATCAATAACATGAATGTTTATCATATGATATCTAATCAAATGAAATCACATATAGCATTGTACTTGGTGAGCCATAAAGTATTATGAAAATATAAGCTATTAATAATAATGACAGAAACACAATCAACTAAAGATGATGTGATAATCAACTTGTGCACTGCGTTGTCCTTCACATACCCTGAAGCTTTATGTGACATCACTGGCCCTAGAGGCCAAAGAGAAGCAGATCTGCTAGTAGAAGACACTGAGAGGTGAGAGCTAAGAACTGGTGACACTTCTGGGCATCACTGGTGCCTACCTAGAAGACAGCACTAAGGAAAAACACTCCTGGCCCAAAGATAGCAAGAATACATCTGATGGTTATTCTTTGTGGCCCAGCCTTGACCCCCACAAGACTCTTCTGATGCCTGGAGAAAGGGGACTTCGGTCTCCCTAGCTGGTTCTGCTGGCCCTCAGGAACCAGAATGTCAGGTGAGAGAGGAACTGGACTTGAGAAGTCCGGCTGCCTCCCAAGACCAGTGTATCCTCAAGCGGACAAGGAGGAAGCTGGATGAGATGACTTCGGCAGGTCTGCCCCACCAGAGCAGACCTAGTGGACTGTCTCTAAGGTCTCCCTCACATCCCCTGCTTGGGAACCTATGGTCCATGGAACTGTAGCCAAAAACACAACATCAGCAACACCTACCAAGTCAAGTCGCACGCAAAGCCACCTGGAGCTGCTGTTGGCAGGCTCATCCACTGGTTAATCACTCAGTCTTTGAGAACAAAAGAAGTACCAATCAGAGAGCCAGGCATTGTGTGAATCTAAAAGACACAAATGGGAAGAACATACAGCCTCTGTCCTTAGTACAGATCCTGGGTGAAGGTGGACCTTGAGCATACAGACACCTAAGCGCACATGAAACAATATGCCAGGTGCTGTTGGCTCTCCCAGAATACCACAATGGTGGGGATAACAGAAGATGCTCTGTTCTCCTTTCAGAGTCCCATGCTGCTCTGCCAGGGGACAGATGCCTTCCCACCTGTCTACAGCCCCATCTACAGCCTGTCTACACCCCCAGCTACAGCCTGTCTACACACACACCCACCCCGCAACTTTCTAAGCTAGGAGTTAGATTCTCAATGCTGGAATCAATATCTAGGTTACTTTGGGCAAATTATTTAGCTTCTGGAACCCTTGATTTCCTCATCCATAAAGTGATAGCAATGTGGTGCTTCATTCTCTCACTAATAAAGCAACAGAAAGAAACAAAACAAAACAAAAACCTTTTATTGTTTTTCCTGAAAGCAACAAGTGTGTGTGAGGCTTTGGGAATAGACTTTGAGGGCACAGTAGCAAGTAGAGGTGTGTCTGCTGATTATAACTGAAGGTTCACTGGGACAAATACTGAGTAAGGACATAACACGCTCCCAAAGACTGTGGAGCTAAAGACTGGCAGGGAGACAGGCCAGCCATGATCCCTCCTGGGGCATTATGGGTACTCGGCTGAAAGATGGGTGTGAAAGTTGCTCCGTAAGCCTCAAAGCTCTGTTAAAACAGCATTTGCCCACCTAGCTTGTGTCTGTTACCTCCCCCACTCAAAACCTGAAGTCAGAGAATGAGAAAGACAACCAGGAAAATAAGCATTCACAGAGACACCATCATGCAGCAATCTTTCTCCTGAAGTAAATATTATTTTACCAGACCAGGACAGGCATGCTCAGAGCCTAACCACTATGCCCCAGGTGACATTGCTCAGGGATCAGACACAAAGGTCAGCCAGGTGCCTCTGTTACTGCCGAGTAAACAAGGCAGTGACTCCCCTTGCTGTTTCCACTTCCACTCTGCTCCACAGCTTTGGGTGATCTGGGAAAGAATAGACACTCCCAGCCAAGATGCTAAAGGAAAAGAGAGTTCCAGCCATGAAAGAGTGGCCAGCAAGGTGGGAAGTGGTCCTGTGCCCAAGAGCCCCAACTCCATCTGCTCTGGTGCTTGTTGCTGTTCCAGAAAGCTGTATTTTGGTGGGACACAAGCACAGTCATGCTCTGAGCCGAGTCCAGCTCAGCTGTGGTGGACCCTGAGCAGAGAGATACAAAAGCTGAGGTTCAGAGAGGGGCTGCGTATCAGAGGCCACAAACTGAAGAGTCCAGGGCTCTGTTTCTGGGCCTGCTGGCATCGCTCCAGTGTGGAGTAGTTCCGTAATGTCAGATTTCCTGGGCTGACGTCTGTGCTTCGCATGCTCCAGGAGCCCCCTCAGGCTCTGTATGCCTTGGCAGAATCTACTGTTCCTCTGTAAACCATTTGAGCCTTGCAGTTATGCGCCACACTTCCCAATAAAGCAAAGGCCTTTAGGATTTGGGCTTCGGGACCAGGAAGTACCTAAACCTGCACACTTGTAAAGTGACCCCCGAGACAGATGGAGGAGTCCTGTGTGGTGTAAGGGGATAAAGTGACCCCCCGAGACAGATGGAGGAGTCCTGTGTGGTGTATGGGGATACAGTGACCCCCGAGACAGATGGAGGAGTCCTGTGTGGTGTGTGGGGATACAGTGACCCCCGAGACAGAGG
>LOEQ01002879.1:154995-165418 GCA_001685075.1 Bramus lutescens | reverse complement strand
CCCCCGAGACAGATGGAGGAGTCCTGTGTGGTGTATGGGGATACAGTGACCCCCGAGACAGATGGAGGAGTCCTGTGTGGTGTGTGGGGATACAGTGACCCCCGAGACAGAGGAAGGAGTCCTGTATGGCAAGGCAGTGACCACCAAGGCAGATTGCTACTATTTTAGTAAACTGGAGACCAGAGCCAAGGTAAAGAAACTAGAAGAAACTTATAGACATGGAACCTGTGTTTTCTGAATTCCTGCCCCAATAAATCACATCCTTCCTCATGGAGAAACAATTCTGTCCATAGAGCAAGGTGGAACACAAGCATGCTTTCCCAAGATTCAAGGAGCTGTGTGAATGTTGGTCTCCATCTAAGGCTAACCAGTAAGTTCACGCAAGATCACTTGTTAGAATGCTGAGTGCCTACACTCTCCCCGAAAGTATCATCCTTTGATTGTTATGTCCCCTGGTGCTAGGAGGGGAAAATTCACCTTTTGAAGTCAGACTAATTTAAACCTAGGTCTTGAATGGAGTTATTTACTATGTCTGAGCCTTACTTTCCGTGTGCATATTGAAAACATACTACTTAACTTTTGGGGTTTGGTCGGAGAACATGACTCCAAACCCAAACTTATCAGCATGGTGTGCAACAGGTAAAGCATTCAGCCAGTGTTTTCCCTTCCCTTCTTTAGCCCCTTGCTTTTTATGACAACAATTTAGAGTTGTTCATTGGGCCCATTAAAAAAAAAAACAGTTCAGGAGTCAGGTAGACAAGTTATACCAGAGGTGAAACCAGGGGAGAAGTCACTGAGCTTCTGGACTGGAAGTCTCTTGTTGCTTTAGGACTGAGACACCTGCCCAATCACTTCTTTATCCACCAAGAGTGGATGATTTCAGGTCCTGGGCTTGTACTGAAAGCCTTCGTTCCCACATCTTAAATTCTTATTTTTGAAATGAGAAGTCAGTAATCCAGTAACTATTTATTAAACTGATAATGTCTTCCAAACTTCAAGCCTGAAGGAGACTAAAGGAGAAAGACCAAAAGAACAAGTTTGAGCATGGACAAGCTGCCACCTTTGTTGCATATGGACAGACAGCCTAAATGTGGGAACAAAGANGAGAGAGAGAGAGAGAGAGAGAAAGATAGGGAAAAGCACAGATTTGAAAACCAGTGGTGTGATTGGAGTCCCAACTCAGCCTTGGGTGAGACATTTAATATCTCTGGGGTTAGGTGCCTATAAAAAGGCATGATGAGTCAGTTAACATGATTGTTGGTAGGTAGATAGGAAGATGACTGATAAATGGATGGATGGACGGATGGATGGATAGATAGATAGATAGACAGATAATAGACAGATTAGATAGGATATAAAGTATTTCTATAGGGATAAGCTTCACCATACCTTTGTGTGTAAATGTGTATATAATTACATAAAATGTAATAAAACAAACATTTTATTGTTAAAATGCTTTAAATAGTACCTGCTACACAGCAATCACCATATAAATACTCATTGTTTTCAAGATGCTACATAGAAGGCAGTCTGAGGGCGGGAGCGATGACTCAGAGGTTAAGAGCACTTACTTGGCTGCTCTTGCAAAGAAGCCGAGTTTGGTTTCCAGCACTCACATGGTGACTCACAACCATCTATTACTCCAGTTCAAGGGGATCCAATGCCCCCTCTGACCTCTGGGGCTCCTCCACATATGTATATACATGCAGGCATGCATATATACACATAAAATAAATAATTTTTTTTTAAAAAGAAGGCTGTCTGAAGTTTCCATGGAGGAAAAAGCATGGTGAATTCTGATTCCTTGGAATTGGTAGTGTTACATCAGATCTTGAAAGAGGAGGAGCTTTGCACAGGCCGGCAACAGCTTCTTGCCTTGATGTGCAACTCTGCTTCTAGAACCTCACTGCAATCTATAAGATGTAATGCCAATTTTGCATTTATATTGTTGTCTCTGTCTCCCCCTAGTGGCCTATGCATGAAAAGCAAATGACGTGCTCAATGGTTAACATCCTCATTAGAGAGTTTGCAGGCAGTTCCTAGGGACTTGGATGAGTGTGAGACACGCAAGGAGGAACAGTATAAAGGAGCAGAGTGTGGAGAAGGGTTGGGCAGAGATCTCTGGAACAGTGAGAGAGTACACTTGCAAAGACTGCTACAAACCAAGCACCACCAACTGAGTAACTTAAATACAGATTGTGAGATGTTTCCTCATAATTCTGTAGTCTAGAAGTCCACCATCAGGAGGTCAATAACGCTGGTGCCTTCCTGGTATTCTATCCTTGGCCTGTAGATGCTCATCCTTCCCCTGCATCTTTACAAGTCTTCCATTCATGTCTGCATCCCAAATATCTTTTAAGCACACGGGTCATAGCCAGTTGCAGCCCACCCTAATAACTTCATTTTGAGCTCAATCACTTTTAGCAATCCTGTTCTTGGATCCAGGCACATTCTGCAGCACTGAAGTTAATATTTCAACATGCGGATTTTAGGAAGCCACAATTCCTTCTACAATAATAGATAAGAGAGAGAGTTCACGTAGGGAAATAAAACTGATCCTTATCCTCACAGAGGCCACGTAGATGACAGAGGTGTAGATAGGCACACGTAGGCCAACATCCTCCAACCGTGCCAGCCCATGAAGGGTTCGTGATGAATAGAAATATACCAAGATCTCAAGGGAGCAGTAAGTGAGGTTAGGTAACTTTCAGAGGATGGCTTTGAAGCTCCTGCATTTGGAGGACCACAAAGTTCCTCATATCACATTTCCTTTTCATGGTACAGAAGTTGTTGGCTGTATGAATCCCTTTATAGCAGTGGTCCTCAGCCTGTGGGTTGTGATCACTGTAGGGGTCAAATGAGCCTTTCACGGGGGTTGAATATGAGATATCCTGCACGTTGAATATTTACAGTACAATGCATAACAGTAGCAAAATTACACTTAAGAAGAAGCAACAAAAATAACTTTATGGTTGGAGATTATCAAAACATGAGGGACTGTATTGAAGGGTTTGTAGCAATAGGAACATTGAGAACCACTGCTCTGCAGCTTCTTGGTAGCCTTAAAAGCGGCGACTGATTTCTACAATACAAACTAGGAATGAAGAAGGAATGGAATGGAAAAGAGATGCGTGGCACTAAATTTCATCTCTAGAACATCAGCATCACTTGACCTGACTGGTGGTTCTTCAGGAGACCCATTTGCAAGGCTGTCTGTAGCTAACTTGATTTAGAGTTGATCCAATGGGAAAAGCCTTCTTGCCAAGGAAGCAGAGAGGATCATTGACATCATTATAGGCAGTAGATTAACTCCAGGCTGTAATATAGTGGAAAACAGCTGGAGAAGACAGATGACCAATGGGAAGGCTTAAAGTAAGAAGCCAGCTCAGTGAAGCCCTGAGAAGGCTCTAAGCTGTCAAGTCTGCTTATTTTGCAAAAGGACGAGAATATTATCCTCAGCTACACTGTAAGTTTATGGCCAGCCTAGGCTACATAAGATCCTGCCTAAACAAACAACAAACACCATCAATTTATACATGCGATGACTTCTCTGTGGCTCTGTTATATAGTGGTATAATATTTGTGTTTTAATAAATAAAGTTTGCCTGAAGACCAGAGGTCAAAGAAGCCACACTAGTCAGCCATACAGGCCAGGGTGTGGTGGGGCACACCTTTAATCCCAGGACCAGGGAGATAGAGGCAGATGGATCTCTGTGAGTTCAAGGCTACCCTGGGCTATGCAAGATTGACCCAGAAACAGATCCATGCGGTGCTGGTTCACATCTTTAATCCCAGTGTTTGGGACTCACACACTTTTAAGTTCAGCACTAGGGAGGTGGAGACGGGAGTGATGTGGCTGGGTGGAGAGAGGAATATAAAGGGGGAAGAGACAGGCGCTCACTGGAGTGTGGAGTCTGAGGATTGATGGAGACAGGATCTCGCCCTTTTGGTCTAAAGACTTGGTAGAGGTAAAAGGTCTCTCTAGTGGCGGGATGCTTTACTTTTCTGATCTTCAGCTTGATTCCCAATGCCTGTCTTAGGTTTTCATTATTCGTGTGACACTGTAATCATGCATTGTCTTTAAAATGTGTGTTTCTATGCAGATACTAAATGAACGAAATAAAATTGAGATGGCATTACATCATCCTTAATAATAGAGAAACCCTTAACTGTTAGTCTGTTAGTAAAGAGTAGCAATGCCCTCTTTAATTAATCTTACCTGGTTTTATTTATAAGAATGTTAATAATTTCTTTTCTCTGCACTTTCTTCATTGTCCTTCACAGCAAGCTGAGGACTGTTTGCCACAGCACCAACTGCTGTACACCCTGTGATCCTGCATCCCATGGGCACTCGATCTCCACTTTCAAAGAACCCAAACATGAAACATGTTGTGCTGTTTGCTCCAGATAACTGCGCTGGAGCCCCTCTTTGGACATAGTTATTAGAATCTTCAATAAAGCACCAGGAATTATTGTGGTTCTATTTTTCTGAAAGAATCATTAAGTCATTTCCTAGTGTTTGAAATATTAAAGACCAAGTAAAGGCTAATTTCCAAATAACTTGTCTCCTTATGATAATTATTTCAGCTTCCTTTTCTTCCTTTTACATACACTTTAAAGGAACAGTGTAGAATGAGTAATCCTCATATTATGGTTGGAATTGCATGAAATTCCCATGTTGGTCAAATAACTTTGCTAAAAATTAGGTTTTAATGCAAGCATAAAATAACAATAATTTGATTTTAAATAGGTGAAAGCTGTCTGTATGTAGGTTTATGAACAAAAGTTAAAACTGTAAAACATGGTTAATATATCATAATTTAATACAAAGCAAAATGCATGCTTGATGTTTCTGAACTGTAATTTTTCACTGTATTCCAACTGACAAAAGCTGAAATAATATGTTGTTAATGAAACAGTGTGGTTTTCTAAGATTTCAATGCTTTTGAACAATACTTTACTTGTTCTTTGAGCATTTCATACATCTATCAGTACATTTTGATCATACTTCCCTCCAGCGCCTCTCAGGTTCCCTACCTCCACCCCACAATCTTCCTAACTTCCTGTCTTCCTTTTTGCTTGTTGTTGTTGCTAACAAACCCCTGAGTCCAGTCAGTGCTGCCTTCATATGCATGGGTGTGGGGCTGTTCACTGGAGCACAAGCAACCTATCATTGGGCCGTTGTCCCCAGAGAAAAGAGACTCTCCCTTCTCAGCAATCATCAGCTTCCAATAGCTCCTCAGACAAGGCTGTGGCTAGGAGCCTCTCCCCACTCACTTTGGAATTCTAACTGGCTTGATCTTGTGCATGTGTCATGCGGGTAACTGCAGCTGCTATGTGTCGATGCATTCAGCAGTCAGGTCATGTCCAGAAGGCTGCATTTGGCAGTTCTACTCCCCGTGCATCAGTTTTACATTTCTGCACCTACTCTCACAAAGTTGGATGAGCCTTGGATGCAGGAGCAGCGGGTGTTCACTATAGAGGATTCATTCTCAGCTCAGTTCTCGCCCCTAATTATACCTGTCGCTTTGATCCGATATGAGGCTCTGCATTAACAGCTGCCCACCATCAAAAGATGTTTCTCTGACCAAAGCTGAGAACAACATATATCTATGGGTATAAACATCAGCAGTTAGAAGGTCATCTGTCAGCATGGTTGTTTGACGTAATAACAGCAGCAGGCTCTTACGATCACCTTGGCTTTTGACAAGGTTTATAGACCATGCATGAAATCTTTCCTGTGGTGACAAAGTTGTTGGTTATTCCCGGTAATCATCACGTCACAGCTGCATCTTGCAAGTGGGTACATCTTGTCGGGCAGTTGCTATTACAGCATGCAGGGTCCAGAACTGGATGAAATCATTGATGTGGTTTCTCCCCCAGCACTCTACAAAGCAAGTGAGCCATCAGGGAAAGAATTTCTGGGTCAGTTGAGGTTGATTATGTTTTGCATCTAGAGTGGGCAGTGTCTTCAGAGACAACGTTTTACTATCTAGTTACAATGGGAAGCCTATGGCAATGGCCTGTGTTGATTGGGGTTTCTTGGGGGGGTCTCTCTGGCCAATAGATTGTATGGGGTTTTGGATATGGAGAAGAAATGGAACCTTTACCTTGTACTGGTGGGAGCATAAAATGGTGTTACCATTTGTAAAAGTTCAGTGGTTTCTTTAAGAAAAATAAATGAGACTCAACATGTGACACAACAGCATACATTTATGTGTGTGTGTATAAAATATAATATATAATAAATATTAACATAAACAGTGCATAAATGGATATTCATTGCACCCTCCAAAATGTGGCTAGTGACAGATGAGCAAAATATGATACATTCATAAATGAAATATTTCTCAGATTTCAAAGGTCTGTGCGTGGATATATGCAGCAAGTTGGATAAACCTTATAAATATTATGGGGAAATGAAAGGCTCCAGATACAGAAGGCAGCACAGTATTCATCTGCTCCTGTGTAGTCTGTGGGGGGGCAGAAGCACAGGATAAAGGCTATTCCAGGGTCCCAAGGATCAGCAGGAGAGTGTGGCAGGGAGCTCGAGGATGCTCAGTTTTTTCTGAAGTGATGAAAGTTTTCTAGAGCCAGATGGCTGTGGGTTTTTTTTTCCCAATAGTCATTTGCCTAGCAGTCATGAAGATGTTAGGTCCCACACAAAGGTAGGCAGAAAACGGCTACTATAGTCGGGCTGTGGGCCTGCAGCTTCTCAACCTCCCCACACTCACCTCACGTCCATTCAGCCATTACTTTTGGGAGCTTCAGTGCACAGTCTCGAGTCTTATGAAGACACTAGGGCCTCACTGGGGTTCTAAAACCTTCAGTTTGCTAATTCAGATGAAGAGTTAGTTATATTAACAACCCATTTTGTTCATTAGACAAAAGAACACTTATTACTTTAGACCTGGTGAATAACATTTCAAAACAATACTGCCAGGAGGCAGGATGGGTTACAGAGTGCTGATACCCAGTGTTTAGGCAAGTTAGGAAGGTGAGAGCATTGGGATTGAGTGGGGGAATAAACAGGGCAGGAGCTGGAAAGGCTCCTGGGAGATTGATCTGGCTCTTGATGGGGCACAGCACCCATTTGAGGGGCAGTGAGTGCTGGTGGACACCAAGGAGGCAGCGAGCTGGCCCAGTGAGGCACAGCAAATCCCAACATAGGACAGGGCAAGGGGAGAAGCAAGGAGGGCAGGAGGTAGGCCAACCATGAGAATTCTGGCCTAGTGAGATTTTATTAGCTGCATGCTGAGAGACTCATATCTTTCACAAATTGTGGAAGCGTAACCCAAAACTCAAACACAAAAGGAACATATACAGGCTTTAGTTTAAATAGGGTTAACGCTATTTCTTTAAAAAAAAGAAGGTATTAAAAGGAAACACAATTGGCATAGTTGATTTGATATCTACATGTTTGGCCCTTTAAGAAAATACTGTTTTGATATCTACATTTTTGGCCCTTTAAGAAAATACTGTTTTGATATCTACATTTTTGGCCCTTTAAGAAAATACTGTTTTTGGAAATCAGTGAATGTAAGTTTTACTTCCTTAGTAGCCTTCTTTTCCCCTGTCTTTGTAAATCTTCTCCTTTACTCTTCCCATGATGTTTTCTGACCTCAGAAGCACAGAATCTTCCATGACAGGTTAGAACAAGCCTTGGATTCCTCCACTGGAATATGGTCTTCTGCTGCCCCCCACTGTTCAGGAACGGAATAGACTGTGTTCTAGGGCTAGGAGCTGGTCAGCTCTGTTTCTGTGCTATGTTCCCATGTTCTGGCTGCTAGCTAAATCCTCTAGGTCACTCCAAGCACTTCAGCTCTGACTGGGCCTCTGAAGCCAGAGTGCCGATGACCCCAAGAAGCCTTGCTCAGAACTTACTCTACAGCTTTCCACTACAGAAGTGTGCACCCTGCTTATCTCAGCACGGAGATACAGGGTCCTCTACTTCCTCCATCCCAGGAAGGGGAGACCATTATCAAGAGGTCCTCCACGTGGAGGAGGAAGATGGAATTCTCGAGTCCCTTTCATTTTAGGGGTACCAGGAAGGCTCAGAAAAAGTTCAGAGCTGTTGCTGGGACATGCGCTAAGCCAACAGAAAATATTAGCCAGCCTGAAACTATCCTGCGTGTTTGTGATCCCTCTGCAGCCTTCAGCCTTTCTCGGGATGAGGATTAAGCATGAAAACCATGTCCTGGGTTGGCACACTTCAATTAATGAGAACAGTTAGCCAGAAGCAGAACTATAGAAACCACTTTTAAAGAGATAGCACATTTAAAGAGTTTCCCAGAACAATGGACTTTGGTGGAGTAGGTCTTTGCTTTTGGTTTTTGTAGGTGGTGCTGTCTACAGGCTAAGTTTTATTGCCTGAATGGTACTTCCATCATGGAGTCAATTGTGCTAAGGTCCGGTGCTTACTAAAAGTCTGGGCCTGTTACATTTCCCAGTGGTCTTATTGAATGAGTCAAATCGTGGGCTCACCCTGTCCTATTGAATTGATTCATAACTGCCCATATATCTAAGATGCAGGGCCCTGTTGATAACACAATCAGAATGAGAATGAAAGACATAGCCAGAGCTGATAGCAGAGCAGTTAGCTCTAGGACCAAAGGAACAGAAAGGGGTATCGATTATCTGATTCATGTCTTCCTCTCTCTCTCTTTTAGGTTTTCCCTAACCATGTCACGATATTTTTTCTAATGACTTCTCATTGATTAACACAGAAACAACAGATTTTCTCCAGAGCCATATATAGCCCCCCTTATCTCATGAGAAGTTAGTTAGTCTAAGCCTCTGGTTTTGTAGGATAACTCTGCAAGGGAATCTAACTGCTGTTCAATTTAGAAAAGGAAGCTTTTAATACCTCTAGGTCCTGATCAACTCATCTACCTAGCTTCTTGAAGTTTTTATCTTCCATGATGAAGGCTGATGTGCTCATGGCAGTGGAGTCAGCTCTCCCTCCTCTGGCCATGAATGTGATGAGGACAGTTGGGCAATTGTGGCTCTTTTTTATTATTCTTTTCCTTTTTCTGATCCAAAGTCCGTATTAAAATGTATTTCCCTACTTCCCCATTATATAGTAAGACCCATAAACATAGTTTCTCAATGCAGAAAGCACCAGAAGAGACACATTTAGTCAAACCATTAGAGCATGCCCACCAAGCAGTCTCAGGGGCTCAGTAATATTGTGTTGTCCAGGTGAGTTAACGTACAAGGTGGAACAACAGACATCAGAATAACAGGCAGTGCCTAAGTAAAAGGTGTTGGATATTAGATTAGTTTCAGCCCCTTGTAAGTGCTCGGATGTTAATCTGGGCTGCCTCAGTCACAGTGAACTTTATCAGTCAGTGGGCTGGCAGTCTGGTTAGCTCCTATGCTTATGTAGAACAGAGGCAGGGGGTCCAAGCATAACCAATAATCCTGGCTGGTTTTTGGTTGGGAATAATTAAGTGATGGGCCTTGTGAAGAGTGGAAAGCAGGGGCGGGGACCTGCAGGTGGCCATGTCAGAGGAACAGCAGGTGGCAACTTTGGGGCATCAGCCCACTAGGAAGCAAAGTACTGATGGGTGACACTTGGATAGACAAGGTCCCAAGAGCCCTGGCCCCAGAGTGTCTTTTGCTATTGCTGTGTCTTTGCATGTCTGCTGCTATCATTGTTCTCTGGTATCTGGCATGGTGTCACTAGGTGTGGGGAGAGCCCCACTGCCCTTATTTAATGTGGTGTGATTATCTCATGAAAATATCCCATTCTACTGTGGATTATTTTGAAGATGATTTCCTCCTAAACTGTACTGTTTAACTGACACAATGATTTTATACAATAATAGTGTTAGTTTAGATAGGATTTTGATGACAGAGGGTTTTTAATAAATATAGCAAACGATTATGATGGAGGTTAGTTTGATGGGAAAATTAATACAGTTAAAAGCAAAATATGGTGTTGCTACTGGACCTGACAAAACAGGGGCTGCGGAGGATAGAAAATAAGAACAAGGAAGGGTCACACTGATGAGACTAGTGAGTTTCTCTCCAGGAGCATGATAGGCTGTGGCTTGGTTAGGGATTAAGGAAAGCAATCCAGTCCCAGAAGCTAAACTAGCTCAAGTTCTCTTAATCTTAATGCTGAGAGTTGTGCTCATGAGTTTCAGTGTTCATTATGGCTGAAACAAAGCTTAAATATGACTTCAGGTTAGGTTAAAGTGTTTTTGTTTATAGCTTTGAGGTTAAAAACCTGGGAAAACACTCCAACGTTTAGAAAGTTGAGTAAGGGACTCACTGAGGTCAGAAAACAAGAACAAAGCAGCCCAGTTATTATTAGCTGATGTGCCTTTCTTGTTAGGATGGGTTGGCAATCAAATGTGATACTTAATTCCTTGTACCCATTTCTGCCCTCAGCTTCCTGGTATATGTATGTGTATAT
>LOEQ01002879.1:144153-154916 GCA_001685075.1 Bramus lutescens | reverse complement strand
TCCTGTGGCAGGTGGAAGAGCCTACCACCAACTGCAGCAGTACACAGGAGCAAATCCTGCACCTCACAGGAGCTGCACAATAGAGTCAGTCTTGTTGGGAGAAGTGTGGGTGAGCCAGCGCCGAAGTTGAGAGCACGGGAGAGCTATCCCCACTACTCATCTGTCAAGTGATAGCAAGGTGGGAAAGATGTCCCCCCACCAGCCATCAATGCCTGAGGCAGGTGGAAGAGCTGGACCTGAGTTCCTAAGAGGGGGCCATCTAGCCCTTCCCCTCATCTGTGGCAGCACTTGGGGAGAGTGGCCCCTAAGCCACGCCTGAGCAACACAGTGGGGCTGGTCCCTGAAGATGTAAGTGTGGGAGATCTGTCGCTGCGGGCCTGAAAGCTGGAGAACTGGCCCCGCCCCTTCCTCATCTTATCAAAGGGTGGACTCCAAAGCAAAGCAAGAGACCTCCCCCTGGCGGTGAGGACAAGGAACAATTGGTAGGTTGGCCGTCTCTGCAACTACCCAGGTCCAGAACTAGGGTTCTGGGTTGGCCCACCCAGTACCCATCCCATCTGCGATAGGCTGGAGCACCTGAAGGAACCAGTTCTGCAGATCCAAAGCTGCAGGATCTCCGCAACTCACGGCAGCAGCAGGATAACCAAGAGGAGTTCTAGTGAGGACGCAGCATCAATAGTGTACCAAAAACCAGAGGCCGTGAACCAGACCAATGACTCTTTGTAATGGACACTTGCAAGGAAAGATGTATGATAAAAGTGTTTAATGCATGACTCACAATGTCACACTACAGCTTCCATGACTAGATTCTCCATTCCCCTTTTTTTCTTTTTCTTTGTACTCCTAAATTTTATCAGAGTGGGGGGCTTCAAGGGCATAGGGCAGATATGCAGGGACAGAAAATGAACGGGATTGAGATGCATGATATCAAAGACACAGGAATAAATAAAAAAGAAAGCTTTAAAAAACTGTTGGTGATAGGGTATGCACCTGGAGGATTTAAAGTAGAAACGACTGGTTGTTTATCATGTATAAAAGTTTAGATTTGTGCTTCTTTTAAGATTGCTTATAAGGTTACCTTTTGAGATAAATAATAAAGTGATTGATCCTTTCTTTGTAACTGCAAAATGCAACCTGCCAGCAAAGAACCAGCTGAGAAAAATACCTTGTTTGCTTACACTCAGTTAATCTTTAGCAAGTTGCTTAGGTATGAATGTATTTGGCTTCTTGGGATGGTTTTGTTTAATCATGTAAAGGAAATAAAAAGCATATTGCTTTTCACTTGTATTCATTATAATCGTTCATTTAACAATAGAATGTAATCACATAGTTATTTTTATATTGCCTGAAGGACATAGTTGGTATGTATAAGCTGTAAAGGGAAAATGAAAAGAGAGAGAAAATAATAGCGAGAACTTAAAGGTGTGTGTGGTTTTTTTCCTTTCTTGCCAATCCCAAAGAGTTAAGTTTCCCCCTTTTGCCAGACCCAGAGAGTCAAGTGTTACTCCCTCAGATAGAAAAGTCAAGTTGAAGCTGGGTGGTGGTGGTGCACGCCTTTAATCCCAGCACTCGGGAGGCAGAGGCAAGCGGATCTCTGTGAGTTTGAGACCTGCCTGGTCTACTAGAGCTAGTTCCAGGACAGGCACCAGAGTTACAGAGAAACCCTGTCTTGAAAAACCAAAGAAAAAAAGAAAAAAGAAAGAAAAGTCAAGTTGAGTGATGAGTTCTCCACCTCCATGGATTCCTTGGTCCCCAAGCTGCTGAAGGCTAGTCCTCATGGTAGCAATAGGGACCCCTCAGATTCCTGGACAGTGGAGGTGGGACTCTGGCCCTGGATGTGTTAAGTGCTTTGGAAGGGAGATTTGGTTGGGACCTTGATACAGGTAGGAGATCTTTGTTAGCACCCAAAGATCTGGGGACCTCAGAGACAGTATTTTCTGGATAGCAATCTATCCGCAGGGTCCCTTCCTATACCATAGAGTCTGATGTCTAGGTTTTCCTTGTTTCCTAAAAGCTAGAATTTTTCTTAAGGAATTTTTAGAAAGCCTCAATTTCACAGCCTCAGTTTGTGCAATGGAAGCATCCTTGTTTTTGGCAACTGGGGGTGGGGCAGCCACAGGGCATGCATAGACTTGTAAGCTCTATATTCCTGTTTCAAGAAATGAACTCCACATCTTTCTTTTTCTAACACTACTAAATTCTTAAAGCTGGCAGCAGTGAGCAAAGGTCAAGGGTTGCCAGGCTGTAGCCGTATTAGCTGATACCTCCCCTCTATAACTTCATTAATTCTCAGGTCTGGGCCTGAGGGCAGTGAGGGTTGAACCCTGACCTTGCACCCTTATCCAGGGGGCAAAACACAAAACTCAGGAGGAGGTAAGAGGGGCAGGAAGTGGAATGGCCTGGGACCTGATGAAACCTTAGATTTGTTGGGTCCATAACCCAGGAGACAGTCCTTTTGGCAACATCTGTGGCTTCTGCTTTCTTGACCTGATTGGAGCAGATCCATGGTATAATGCCAGCTATGCTGAGTGGGGAGAATCACTGTGTAAGGGTCCTTTCCAAGTAGGTCCCAGCGCCCCTTTGGGTACTCACTTGACCCAGACAGTACCACAGGTCTCCAGCAAAAGGAAACTGGAAGCAAACTGGGAAGCTGGCTAGGACCAGGTCTCTCACATAGTCTTTTTTTTCACATTTTTCTCTGCTCTCTTCCCTTCTTCTCCCCTCCCCTCCCCTTCTCCCCTCTCCTGTGACATCCATGCTCCCAATTTACTCAGGAGATCTTGTCTTTTCCTCCTTCTTATGTAGATCCATGTATGTCTCTCTTAGGGTCCTCGCTGTTGTTTAGGTTCTCTGGGGTTGTGGACAGGGAGCTGGTTTTTCTTTGCTTTAATGCCTAAAAGCCATATATGACTGCGTACATATTATGTCCATCTTTCTGGGTCTGGGATACCTTACTCAATATGTTTTTTTTTTCTAGATCCATCACAAATTTCAAGATGTCATTTTTTTTTATCACTGAGTAGTACTCCATTGTGCAAATGTACCACATTCTCTTTATTCACTCTTTGGTTGAGGGTCATCTAGGTTGGTTCTGGTTCTGGCTATTACAAACAATGCTGCCGTGAACATGGTTAGTCAGATAGTCTGAAGACTGCCTTTGCGGAGGACTGCAGGACCTGTAGTGACTTGAGAAAGGAATAGTTAGAGTTCTACCAACTGCTGGTCCCTGAGCCAGGAAAGCAGTCTTGGAGGGAATCTTTCTAACATAATATCAGAGAGGGGGAATTCCTCCCTCTGTGGGTGCAGCGGGTCCAAAGTAAAGCAAAGGGAAGGTCTGTCTATCCTTCGCCAGACTCTAATGGGAGTTTTGTTAGCATTTTTCAAAGTCCTGTTTATTCTCTCTACCTGCCCAGAACTCTGAAATCTATATGCACAATGAAGTGTTCAATCTATGTCTAAAGATAAGGTAAAGCTATTGATTTAGAGGCTTTAGCTATGAAAGCCAGCCCACTGTCAGACCCCTTTGCTATGGGGAGGCCAAATTAGGAGACTAGTTCCTGGAGGAGCTTTTCGGTTGCTGTTTGAGCAATTTCAGTCCAGTTGGGGAACACATCTACCCACCTGGAAAACACATTTGGAAAAACTAGCAAGTACTTTATCCTTCCCTGACAGGCTGGATCTCAAGGAAGTCAGTTTTCCAAAGTTAGCTGGGGTGTTGGCCCCTCGTTTGGACTGCTTTCCTGGGTAAGGACTGTTTTGGATTTACGTGAGCTTAAACCTGTCATCTGGCTGAGACATCTTGGTCTGAGCCATTCAGAAACTTTCATGGACCCTAAATGAGTATCTGGGTGAAGGTCAGTTGTCAGAGTCCTGCCAGTTGTTTCTGGGAGAATTATCTTTCCCTCTGGTGTTCTCCATCAACCAGCGGGGTATAGCTGTCCTTTTTCCCCATCTTGGTTATGCTATAGAGTCTCAGGCAACACAAGGTCAGGATATGTCACTAGAATGTCAACAGACCCCACTGGTCTTAGGGTCATCTATTGGGCAGCCAGGCTAGTGGCCCAGTTACCTCTTGCCTCAGAAGAATCATCTTTTTGAGGTCCTTGGCAGTAAAGGGTAGTAACTTATAAGGGAAGCCAAATAATGTCCTTTCCTAGTGTCTAGAAACCCTCTTTCTCTGTAGATCATACTGTGGGCACGTGCCATAGTAAAAGCACAGCAACTGTCCACGTATATGGTGGTACACTTTCCCTTTTCCCACCTGAGAGCCTGGGTCAGATCTATCAGTTATGGTTTCTGAACTGAGCTACCTAGCTTGGGCCCAAATCACTTTAGTTGCAGCTCCCATGTACCTGGTTTCGTCTTCCATTTCATTACAGTTATGGATGAGCACCTATGGGTCATTATCAGACAAGAGAGTAGCAGGATTGATTATAGTGGGTTTTTCAAGACAAACTTGAGGGTGGCCCAGGAGTAGGGCCTGGGTTGCACAGGTATTTAACAGCCAGTGTTTTGGTTTTCTTTGGGGGAGGGCCTCAAAGGTGTGGGGTACTATGAGTATAAGATCCTGACCCAGAGTTACCTTGTTTGTTTGTTTTCATTAGACTAGCAGTAGCTGCCATAACTCTTAAACATGTCTGTCCATCCTGTAGCTACAGGGTCCAATCATTTGGTTAGGTATGTCACAGGAAATTTCCATGGCTTAAAGATTTGGGTTTAAAACTCCTTTTGCAATGTCTTTTGTTTTGTGGACAAACAGATAAAAGGTTTTAAGACAATTAGAAGTGCTAGGGCTGGAGCTAGCTGAAGTCAGAGCTGTTTCTAAAGTCTCAAATGGCTTTTGTTTAGTCTCAGTCCAGATTATGACTTAGGGCCTTCATTTGTGTTGATGTATACAGGCCTTGCTATTTCCATAAACTCTGGTATACATAGGCAACAATATATAGTTGTAGCTAAGAACTCTTGAACCTGTCTCAGATCTCAACTCAACTTTGGAGGTGGGATCTGAAAGATGGTGGTAATCCTGTCCTGATACAGGCTCATTTTGCCTCCCCTCAGCTAATAGTCAAGATAGGTAGCCTCTGATGTACAAAGTTGGGATTTCTTAGTCACCATTCTGTAGCCTAAGGCCTGTAACTCCTGCATTGGTCCCTCAGTGGCCCGTTTAATTTTTTTTCTTTTTTTCAGGCTTAGAGGCTAGAAGGAGGTCATTTACTTATCATAAGAGTATGGTTCCAGGAAACCTCTGTTGGAAGGGCCAAGGGTCATCATCTATTGACTAACAGGATTGTTGACTTTTTAAATCTTTTGGGTGACCTGGTGCATGTAAGTTACCCACTGTAACCTCTGTCCATTTGAAAGCAAAGATGGGTTGATTAACCTCCGCCAGTGTGATGTTGAAGAATGTATCTTTCAATTTCAAGACAATGTATACCTGTTTCTCTGGAGGAATCAGGTAATCACGAGAATCAGAGGTCCCAGGTTCCTTCATAGGCAGGAGAGGTTTATTCCAGAGTGGCTGCCAGGGCACCAGGATGCCTGTGTCTCTCTGAGCCAGGAAATACGAACTGCAATTTCCTCTTAGGGTCATTGGCTAGTGTTTAATTTGGATGGGGTAGCTGAACTGTTTAGTTGAACAATTATAGAAACTTGGTGTTGGGCTAGTTAGTCCTGGGGTGTTGGTTTCTGCCCATACCTCTAGGAAACTTTGTTGTAAATCTAATAGTCCAACCATATCTTTTGGTTGAGAACAGAACTTTCAGCTAGGAGATATTCTTCTGACAGAGAGCAAAGCATAAAAATTTTGCGGGGTATATGTAAGTCTGTGTCTCATCAGAGGTGACAGTGGCTTTCTACTTACACAAAAGGTCTAGTTTCTCAATTGGTTCTTTGTTGTTAAACATCTTTTGAGCTACCTCTAGCAACTGGGATATATTTATACCTTTAAGTTTTTCTAACACTTATAACTTTAAATATCTGGGGCCTATAGAAAGGAAATCATTCTAGCCATTGTCTTTAACCCTTCTAAATAGGACCAACAAGATTGTTTAAAGTCCTCTTAGTCAGTGTTGGACAGGAGGGGAAATCCATTGTATCCAGGCTGCACTGTCAGGCAGAAATTCCCCAGCCCTGCCTGGCAGTAGTTTTTCTATTTTATTTATTTATTTATTTTAGAGAATGGAAGGTTTTGAGATTTTTCAATCATCCAGATCATTGGTTGAAAAGAAGACATAAATCCTGAAAGAGAAAGGATGGAACTTTCTCTTTCCCCCGTTCCCTGGGTCTGCTTAAAGCAGGTGGAAACAAGAGGAACACGCACCTTGGGGACCTATTGCTCTTCCCTGTGTGCATTCTGCTTAGATGCCAGGGTGCCCTGGATGAGAGGTCTGGCCATTCCCTGCTGCCACACAGGGATCAGGAACAACCTGGATACCAACCAGGAGGCAAGTGACAAACAAGTGAGTGCGCCGGGAGTGGGGCAGGTGGAGGCTTTGCTTGTTTGTTTGTTGCTTGTTTCTCTGGGTGACCTGACAGAGACCAAAAGATTCGGGTCCCTAACAAGAACTCACAGATCTTAAGCCGGGGGTGGGGGTTCTCACACTAGAGAAAGCCACAGGGAAACAACTGACAGAAACACATAGAAAGACATACAGTAAAGACAGTCAAGGGTGGCCACCATATATTCACACACATGAGCAAATTAGAAGAATCCAGTTGCTTCTCACAAGGATCCTGGACACTGGATCAACGGCTGCATCCAACCTCTCCTATGTGTCCAAAGAGAAGATGTTTGAAGACTTACCTCCAGAGGCGATAGATCAGGCAACATTTTCATCTGTTTCCTTTCAGAGCAGAAGAATCAGACTTCTCTGAAGCATTAGACAGAGACTGATAAAAGGGAGACCTGGGGCCCTTAAATATCTCAGGTTGTGCACCCCCTAGGAACTCTTTGACCACTACACTCTTCCCTGCTCTAAGGGAATCTGAGATTCCCTGTGTCTTGAGATCTGGTCTCTGGGAATCTAGGTGGAACCTCCAGAAATGTTATGGGGTATTCATCAGAGAAAAGTACTCGGACATGGGTTTAAGGAAATAGAAAGTCTTCGTTAGCAAGCCATTGACCACCCTGAATATTTAGGATACCAATGTAGCTCCAAGCCTTTCTCAGCATGAGCTTTAAAAAAGGAAAAAAGCTGAGTGACCTCCACCTCAGCCAGAGCAGGCTCCAGGCAACAACTTCCACAGGAGCAGGTACAAGGGAGCAACTGCTGAGGAAGCAGGTCTGAACCAGAGACTCTGCTGTAGCAGGCCTAAAGCAGCAACCTCAGCAGGAGCAGTCCCAAGCAACCAGGCCCAAAGGACTCCGGGTATTGCAGAGTGACCAGGTATTGGAGAGCCACCCCTGGGAGCACTGAGTGATCTCTGGGGTGACTAGAACCATGGCCCTGACTGCACCATGAGGAGCAACCATCTGAGCCTTGGGTCCACTGACACCTGGAAGACTGATCACCAGAGACACAACACCAACTAGACCAATCAGAGGCAAAGATGGGTAGACAAGGTAAGAACACACTCAACACCACAAAGAGCAACATGACACCAATAAAAACTAGTAGCCTTACAACAGCAAGACTTGAACACCCAAATATAGCTAAAGCAGAAAAAAAGACCAAAAATAAAACATTAGGAGAATGCTTGAGGCTCTTAAAGAGGAAATAAAAAAATCTCTCAAAGAAATGGAGAAAAAGACAAAAACTTGGACGAAATCAACAAATGCCTTAAAGAAAACCAAGAAAAAGCGATCAAACAGATGAAAGAAACTATTCAAGACATAAAAACCAAAATAGAGACAATAAAGAAAACACAAACTGAGGGAATTATATGAAAATTATCAGGAACGACAAATGCAGTCATAAACAGCAGAATACAAGAGTTGGAAGACAGAATCTCAAGTTCTGAAGATTCAAAAGAGGAAATAGATTCATTGGTCAAAGAAAACTTAACACAAAATATTCAAGAAATATGGGACACCATGAAAAGACCAAACCTAAGAATAATAGGGATAGAAGCAGAGAAGTCCAACTCAAAAGCACAGAAAATATATTCAACAAAATCATAGAAGAAAACATTTCCAACCTAAAGAAAGATATGCATATAAAGATACAAGATGCTTACAGAACACCAAATAGACTGGGTTAAAAAAAAGTCCCCTCGTCACATAATAATCAAAACACTAAACATACAGAATAAANAAGAAATATGGGACACCATGAAAAGACCAAACCTAAGAATAATAGGGATAGAAGCAGAGAAGTCCAACTCAAAAGCACAGAAAATATATTCAACAAAATCATAGAAGAAAACATTTCCAACCTAAAGAAAGATATGCATATAAAGATACAAGATGCTTACAGAACACCAAATAGACTGGGTTAAAAAAAAGTCCCCTCGTCACATAATAATCAAAACACTAAACATACAGAATAAAGAAAGAATATTAAGAGCTGCAAAAGAAAAAGGCCAAGTAACATATAAATGCAGACCTATCAGAATTACACCTGACTTCTCAATAGAAGCAATGAAAGCCAGAATGTCCTGGTCAAGTGTTATGCAGACATTAAGAAACTGTGTATGCCAGCCCAGACTACCATACCCAGCAAAACTTTCAGTCGCCATAGATGGACAAAACAAGATATTCCATGACAAAACCAGATCTAACCAATACCTAGTCCCAAATCCAGCCATACACAAATTACTCGAATGAGAACAACCAAGGTAGTTGGCTACAACCACAAAAACACACACAACTGATGATTTCACATCAGCAAATCCCAAAGAAGGGAAAAACACACATAATAATATCATCAACAATGAAAAATAAAATAACAGGAGCTAGCAATCACTGGTCATTAATATCCCTTAATATAAATGGACTCAACTTACCTATAAAAAGACACAGGTTAACATATTAGATACGAAAACAGAATCCATCCTTCTGCTGCCTGCAAGAAACACACCTCAGCCTCCAAGACACACATTGCCTTAGAGTAAAGGATTGGGAAAAACTTCCCAGTCAAATGAACCTAGGAAGCAAGCTGGTGTAGCTATCCTAATTTCTAACAAAATAGGCTTCAAACTAAAATCAACCAGAAGAGACAAAGAAAGACATTTCATCTTAGTCACAGGAGAAACCCATCAAGAGGAAATTTCAATACTGAACATCTATGCCCCAAATACATGGGTACTCTCATATGTAAAAGAAACACTCCTAAAGATTAAATCACACATTAAACTCCACCACACACTAATAGTGGGAGACTTCAACACCCCACTGTCACCGCTGGACAGGTCTGTCAGACCTGTCTTAACAGAGAAATAAGGGAATTAACAGATATTATGACTCAATTGGACTTAACAGACATATATAGAATATTCCATCCAAACATAAAAAAATACCTTCTTCTCAGCACCTCATGGAACCTTCTCAAAAATTGACCATGTACTAGGTAACAAAGCAAATCTCAACAGATACAAGACAATTAGAATAATCCCATGTATCATATCAGATCACCTTGGCTTAAAATTAGAATTCAACAGCAACACTAATTCCAGAAAGCCACAAAAACATGGAAATTAAATAATGCTCACCTGAATCATCAATGGGCCAAGAAAGAAATAAAGGGAGAAATTAAAGACTTCCTAAAATTCAATAAAAATGACCACACAACATACCCAAATTTATGGGATACAAAGAAAGCAATGTTAAGAGCAAAGTTCATAGCACTAAATGCCTACATAAAGAAGCCGGAAAAATCCCACACAAGTGAGTTAAATGAACTTTTGAAAACTCTAGAACAAAAAGAAGCAAACTCAACCAGAAGGACTAGATGACAGGAAATAATCAAATGGAGAACTCAAATCAATAAAATAGAAACAAAATGATACAAAGAATCAATGAGAAAAAAAGAGTTGGTTCTTCAAGAAAATCAACAAAATAGACAAACCTTTTCCAAACTAACCAAAAGGCAGAGAGAGAATATCTAAACTAACAAAATCAGAATCAAAAAGGGGATATAACAACAGAAATGTAGGAAATCAAAAAATAATTAGGTCATATTTTGAAAACCTGTACTCCATAAGATTGGAAAACATAAAGGAAATGGACAGTTTTATGGATAAATATCACTTACCAAAACTGAATGAAGACCAGATAAGCAAATTAAATAGGCCTGTAACTGCTAAAGATATAGAAAGAGTCATCCAAAGTCTCCCAAACAAAAAAAAAAAATCCAGGGCCAGATGTTTTCAGTGCAGAATTCTACAAGAGTTTCAAAGAAGAACTAAAGCAATACACCTCAAATTGTTCCATACAATAGAAACAGAAGGAACATTGCCAAACTCTTTTCACGAGGCTACAATTACTCTGACACCCAAAACAACACAAAGACATTACTAAGAAAGAGAATTATAGACCAATCTCCCTTATGAACATCAATGCAAAAATACTAAATAAAATACTGGCAAACAGAATCCAAGAACACATCAGAAAAATCATCCACCATGATCAACTTGGTTTCATCCCAGAGATGCAGGAATGATTCAACATATGAAAACCTGTCAATGTAATCCACCATATAAACAAGCTGAAAAGTAAAAACCGCATGATTATTGCATTAGATGCTGAAAAAGTCTTAGACAAAATAAAACACCACTTCATGATAAAGGTCTTGGAGAGAGCAGGGATACAAGGAACATACCTAAAC
>LOEQ01002879.1:110416-123851 GCA_001685075.1 Bramus lutescens | reverse complement strand
GTCAGAGCGTCGCAGCTCCTGGAGGCAGGAGTGGTTCATCCAAAAGAAGAACATACATGAAGGCAAGAGACATAGCTAGAACTAGATTCCTGGAACCAGAGCTCCGAACTTATTAGCTCACTGACCATGAACAAGTAACACTTGCTGGGCCTCAGTTTCTCAACTTGTAAACAGATTGACAATCCCATGACAGGGGAGGTGATAGATGAGCATAAGCAGGTGCCTGGTGAGGTCCAGCACTTCATAAAGACTCCAGTAGTGGTAACACAGATCTGTGATTCCTCTCTCGCTTCCCTCCAGTCACAGAGCCTGCCTGCCATATGAGTAAGACTCACTCCCACCACAGAACATTGCCATGGCTTCCCGGAATCCACTAACCAAGCTATCTGCTAGGGGCACTCCCTGATCCACTCAAGAGTAGGGTTTTAATCCTTCCAGTCCATTCAGTTTGCAGATTAGCCTCTGTACCTCACACTTCCAAGCTTTTTATGTGGCTCTACCTTTATGGTATTTTCACCTTCTTAGGTTTTATATAATCTATGTATTGGGTTTGTCGTTCACTGACTGTCACCCAAGCCTTATGCACTGTCAACAACATAGAAGGGACAATACAAAGAGGCACAATACTTACTTGTTTTTAGAAATAAATCCATGGATGCATGGGTGCTCTTCCATCTCCAAAATTCGGATTTGCTTGTCTGTCAAACAGAAAATAAGTGTGAAAACAGAAGTTAATTGCCTGTGGGAAAAGCAGCAGGAAGAGGAAGCAGTGCCCATAAAGACCGTTTCCAGCTGCTCTCCAAGGGCACAAATGAGGTTAGGGAGCATCCAGTCAGACACTGTAGAAAGAATGCAGAGAAGTAGGGCACATGTGTGCGCACGTGTGCGCGCGCACACACACACACACACACACACACATACACACACACACCTCCTGTGTTTAAGACTCACCCTGTGCAGAGGAAAGAGAATTTGCTGAGTTCTGGCTCTGGGGAGAAGTGCCAAGGGTAGGGAGCTTAGGCAGGGCCTCTGGCTTTGAGAGTTCATGCCTACTGGACTCAGCTGTAGTTTGGTGTGGTAAAAGAAGGTAAAACTTGGTCCTTGCCCTGAGATTCTCCTTTGTCTCAGTAGCAAACACTGACACTATTGAGATGTGACCACAGGAAACTCTGCACCTGACGTCTGTACCTGTACAGCAGCAACAGTGGCCACTGGGCTGCTCCTCACCCCAACACATTTGATTTTCCTTACATGGTCTTCCAATCTGCAACGTTTGATGCAAGGCTGTGCACTTCAGGACTTTCCCTGAAGAGGGAACCCGAGTACCACAGAATCCCAAGCCTGACAGTCAGGGCAGTCGTGGGAACAAATCAGACAGCATTCTTCGGGGTTTCCAGACTCAGTCTCCTCTCTCTCAGTGCCCCTACCCTTGCTGTCCAGGAAGCTGTTGCCAAGCAGCTCCCCTACAAAGGCTCTGTGATCAAAGCGTCTATGTGATGAAAACACTGCCTGTCACTGTGTATACTGTTGTGGGCAAAGGACAACTTGCTGTGAGAATGCTCATGGTACAGAGGTGCCAGGCAACAATGTGCATGTTTTAACGGGTGCCGTCTTGAAGATATATTTGCAGAATGTTGTACACTCCCGATTCCAAAAGCTGGTATCTGGTTTTATTCACTCGTATCTATATTTCATGACTCATATGGAAGATTGGAGTGGATCCCAGGAGCTTTTATTAACTTGAATGCAAAACAGTCCTCGCCCAACATATTGAACTATAAAAGTACAATTTCACAGTCCAAAGTAAGATTTCACTCCTTCACCCCAATTCAGTTTTTCTATAGGCTAGATCTTTCTTTCATTTCATTTTCTACCTCACTTTTTTGTTTGTTTTGTTTTTTGTTTTTGCTGTGAGGTTCATACTCTTTGCCTGGCCACCCTTCTACCTGAGGGCATCTCCCTGGGGAACTTCACCTCCAGAATGAGGTCACCTGAAGATTCCACTATCATTCTATAATTCTCTCATACTCCCAACACATTTCTGTCATCCCAACTCTGGAGAGCAACCAAGTCCAACTGTCCTCTAACTATACAGAAGAACAGCACTCACCACATAAGGCCGATGAAAGGAATGAACAGAACCAATATTTTAATGCCAGCACTGTACCTGGTGGGCATCATCATTCTCTGGGGTACAGTTTCCTTTTCAGGGCTACAGGCAAGGCCTAACCGTCTAAAGCAATCTATTACTACCTCCCCTGCCATCTTCCATAAAATCCCATGCTGCTAAGTACCCACCCCCACAGCCTGCATTCTGTGAAGTGCACTCTGGCCTTCCTTGCAGGGCATTCTGCAGCTACAGCCTTGAAGAACAAAGGCCCGCTGTCTCATACTCCTGCAAAGAGTTCGGCATAAAGCTAGGCTGGTCCTCTGGTAGGCTCAGGGTGGCTCATGGGACCAGGGTTCTCCCATCTATCACGGGTTCTGGGAATTTGTCCCCTGACAGACCAGACAGTGATTGTGGTACCAGAGACAGAGACAGAACTGCTCTTCATACACTCGCTCTAAACAACAGAAGTCCCTCCGTCTCTGTTCCCAAAGGGCGGCAGGGCGGCACCTTGACCTCTGTGCATTTCTGGGAGATGCCGATCTGCCCTGATCTACTTCCTCTCCTCTTCAGGTCTCCGAGTGAGGATGGTCATCAAAGAAGCTTGTAGAAAGAAATATTCTAGAACCTAGAACTTCCCTCAAAAAATAGCTGTCGAGATTTGAAGACTAAATAAATTGGCTCTGTGGAGGAAGCAGGAATTTCCCCCCTGGAGAGAAGCAAGAGTGTGGATGGGAGTTCGCCTGAGATGTGTCCACCCCGTCTCCTCCTCTCTGCTCTCCACTATGCCTTGACCACTTGTGCACAGCCTCTCAGCATTCATCTCTCCACCACACAACATCTGTCAAGGATTCTGGACCCAGGCTGGCTTTGGAAGGATTATGAAAAAGTTATGAGTGTAAGAGACGATGCCCCACCTTACCTGGGAAGAATGTAGGTGTTTGAAGGAGTTAGGCTGGGGGTATAGGGGTGGGATGTTCTTCAATCCATTTAGAATCTTAATAGAATAGAAATGCAACTATATTTTTTTCTTTTTCCCCCCTCAACCAAGTCTTACTGTGCCCCTCAGGCTAGACTAGAATTTGAGGCAAAGGAGCAACCATCTTGCCTCGCCTCCTGAACACTAGGGATTACAAGCGTGTATCATCACACTCAGCTTTTACAATTTTAGGCTCTAATCTCTGAAGAAGACCACAATAGTAGTATTAAAATAACAAAAGTATAAAATGTAAACTTCCTTTTCTGGTGAAACGTAGGTACAGAAATAGTTTTATCCTCTGATTAGAAATATCTCTAAAAGTTGACAAAATGCAGAAAACGATGCTTTCAAGATATTGAATTGGAGTGAGCCAAAGTCTTGTTGGGTGAAGGGCCAACAAATTAGATCACAGAGCTGTTTCAGCTCCCTGATGTGGGTTTCCAGGCACAGGGAGGGAACTAGGCAAGCCCCGTGGGCTCCCAGGACCAAAAAATTAAGCTGTGTCCCGGATGACCCTAGAAGTAAAAAATTGCAAAGTCGAGAACTGGAAAAGGATTCTTGTGAAGCGGAAGGGAGCTCTGAAACCCAGGAGTGGCTCCCTCAAGTCTGTAGCCCTGAGATGCTGAATTCTTAGTTCTGAGGAAGGTCCCTTAGGTGGGGGAAGGAGCCATCAGTCCCAGGCAGGAATCACCATGGTTACAAAGAGTTCCTTGCCTTTAGAGTGGACAACCCCAAACTTAGCAGGCAGCAGGTAGATGCAGTCAGGTCTCCCTCCACAGCCCCAGATGAAAGACTGAAAGCTTGTAGGGCTGAGCACTTTGGGTTTTGGTATTGGGGGTGAAGTGGAGCCCAAACCCCTGAGGGTGTCATATGAACAAAAGGCTCAGGGACTGGGACAGCTCAATGGTAAAGTGTGTGTTGATAGAATCAGTGAATGAGGACCTTAGGGACACCCATACAACACTGCAGAGGCAAAGAAGGAGGGTGGGGGGGGCACATATCAAGGTCCTTGAAAGAAAAACTGAGAAGAAAAATAACTGGATGCCACACAAGTCCATCTAGACCAGACGGAGATGATTAACAGTACGTTAATGCCACAGAAGAAAAAGTTAATAGAGCTGGGTGCCTAACTACAGAGACGATTCCAAAGGAAGCAGAGGAAACCAAAGCTCTAGCACAAATAAATAAGTGACCTGAGCACGGGGCATCAACTTCACTGGCCTGCCACCTGTGTAGCTGGAGTCCCAGTGAAAGACTGGAGAGACGGTGAAGGAAAACGTAAAGAAATAGTGACCATGCTTTCCAGATGGAAATTTTTAAAGAGAAAACTATACATCTAAGATTCTTAGCAATTTTCAAACACAAAAGGCACAAAGAAAATTAAGTCAAGGTACATCCTGGTCAAATTTGGTAGGACAGTAATTTAAAAAGCCACCATCTGTTTCTCACAGAGAAGTGCATAGGTGAGGGGTAGCAGGCCTCCTTGACAGAAACAAGCTCGTCAGACAATGCAGCACGGTGAATGTAAACTACTGAACAGCCCGGAACTTTATACCCAGCCAAGCTGTCTGTCAGACACGGGGAGAAATAAGGGCGTCTTGAGACACTGAAATGCTTATAGAACTCAGTCTGTCAGAAGCCTGGGTCTCCATGAAGAGATGAGGAGGCCTGGGATGGTACTTACGTGACTAAGCATGTCCTTTAATATTATTTATAATTATCAGAATGTCTTTAAAATGGGGCAGTGAACTGGAATAATTAGTTTTGGTTTTTTTGTTGTTTTTTTTTCTTTTTTTTTTTATCACTCCACAATGGTGCAGGGTACACAGAAGCCAGGTGCCTCTCTCTCTGGTTCTAAACAAAGCACCCCTCAGCTCTTGATCAGTAGGGGGAGCCTGTGGACTTCGGAAATGACGGACGTAGCCACTGCCCGGTCCTTCAGGGCAAACTCCCTGGACCTCAGAGCTATACAGCAAGGACAAGGGTAGGATCCCTCGGGGATAAACCGTAAAACCTGAAAGACTCCAGAAGGATCCCCAACTCCCATACCAAACCGCCCAGGTCCTTACCCAGCTTCTTAGCAATTTGTGATGAGACTTTCGGCAGCTCCCTCTCTGAGCCTCCCCCACCCCCATCTCTTATTTGCAAAGTAAAAGGTGAGACAGGTAACATCAAGGGCCTTTATGTAATTCTTTGGTCTTTGCCTACCAGGTGTCAACTTGGCCTTTCCACCATGGCTCGGGTGGAGCTGGTAATCCAGCCCTCAGATTCCATGTTCACCAGTCACTGCTCCCAGTTCCTCCATGCTAGCACTATGTAGCACTATGTAAAACAGGCAATTTTCTCGTTTTGTGTTTCTCATTCTAATACCAAACACAAAGGAGATGGAAATAATGATCCCAAGTTTATAGATGAAAAAAATAGAGACCCCAATATTGAAGGAACTTGTCTAAAGTCAACTGGTAAGGGGCGGGGCTGGCACCTGAGCTCATTTCCCACACGCACACAGAAGGCTTGGACAGAGTGAGGTTGACACCAGTGAGCTCAACAGCTGCCTCCTGGAACCAGAGGCCCCTGGCAGGAAAGATCTGGGTGGCCCTTCCGTCACCCTTTTCTTTTTGCCTGTGAAGCTGACTCCAAAGGATGTTTAATGTTTAAAACTCTTTACACCGGCTGGGTTTCTGCTCCTACACAGGCCCACTCCAGCATGGGTGTGGTTTAACACATCCAGATCTTATCCCGGGCTGGCATCTCAGGGATTATGAATAGCTGCCATTAATAATCTTCCTCAGCACTGCATGAGGATGTCTCTGGTAAAATGACTTATTAAAAAGCTCAAACTCATCTCCCAGGAGATATTTCCACACAGCTTGTGAGACTTGACCCCAGTCACATAACACAGATTCAGCAACTAAGGGTGACAGCTTCAATCCCTCAGCTTTACCTTGGTGCTTGTCTGTTAAACTCCTCTGAGGGCTGAGCTAAGTGTTGCCAGTGTGAAGAGGAGCTTGGTGAGAAAGCAAACAGAACAAGAACAAGTTGTTGGTGTGGTATCACAACAAGAAGGGCCTCCTGCCATGCTGAGGCAGCTCCCAGGATGCTGACCCTGCTTCTGCCCTCATTGACTCTAGTATGAAATATTCCCTTTGTGACTAGGCTGGGGCAGTCAACTCCACAAAACTCTTCCACTCAATCTCCCCACCCCCTCAGCCTCCTGCAGAAGACAGGGAAGACCCAGGAGCAGGAGGGCATCCTGTCCTGTCCTCATCCTTAATGAAGGAGAGATAAAATCAGAGCAAGACTGCCTAATTAACACCTTGCCCAGAGTTTCGGTTGCTGATTAAGGGCACTCCTCCCTACTGAGGCTCCCATGGGGAAATGTGTTGCAATTTACCAAAGGTGGGACAAGAGCATTTGGCCAGGGCAGGGCTGAGGGTCCCTCCAGTTGGAATTCTTTTCACATCATAACACTAAATCAGGAACAAAACTGGCCTCTGACGCAACCTGTGTCTCATCAGACTAGTGAGGGGGTGGCTCACACAGCTAACCCAGACCTCAGGATAGCCCAACCAAATCGTTTCCCCAGGCTATTCTCCAACCAGAATCCCCTTCTATTCCCAGAGAGAAGACTCCCCTAGTTCCTTTTATACTTCAACTCTGGTCCAAGGCCATGAACTTAGCTTTCATAGACCTGACCCCATTCCCAGGTCTTTCTCCTCCCCAGATTCACACCTAGCATGATCATATCTGCATTCGTCTGCATTATTTAAAGGAAGAACAAATACAAATAAATAAGATCACAGAGGAGGTGTGAGATTGGAAAGTACCAGCAAGCAAACAGGAGGATGTGTCAAGTTTGCCTGCAGGCCACGGGGCAGTGACACTGGAGCAATAGGTGGCCCACAAAGTCCTCTGTGGAGGCTGCACACACGTTTTGCAGCCTTGCAGACAGACATGCTACCTGTCCACCCTCTGCCCACCAACGTCATTTCCACCCCCATCCCGATTCTTTCTCCATCACTCTTGCAAGCCTTTCTCATGTTTTATTTATCATTTTTCCTGTCATTGGTCTACTACTAGCCTGTACAGTAAACTCCAGGAGGGCGGAAATGTTTGTATCTTGTTCACTGCTGTACCCTTGGCACCCAGAACAGGGTTTGGGCCATGCAGATACTCAGTAAAACATACACCAAATTAATGAAAATGACATCACTTACCTCTGGCGAGGAGGTAATGGGCCAATTACTTAACTAGCCTTTCAAACTCCCGGCCCTCCTCAGAGAAGCAGTGGTCTTCAAATTACCTTTTTTAATTGTGTAAATACCAAGAGGAGGGATACAGTACCCCCCCCACACACACACAGATTGTGCGGAATGAGCAGAGGCCCTTGTCTAGTCAGAACTCAGAATCCAAGTTGTTTTTTTTTTTAAGAGACATTTTTATCACGTACAAAGTTTACAGTCCTATTTAGGACATTCCCAGAAAATTACAGGCTTACAGTTAGAAAAGGAATAAGGCCCACATGTGAAGCTCACGTGCTCAAACAGTTAAGCATGGTTCACTGCTTTTTTAACATTCTTTTTTATTATTTTTATTTTCTGTTTTGTTGTTTTTATTGAGCTATACATTTTTTTCCACTTCCCTACCTTCCTCCCCTTTCCCTTTCTACCCTCTCCCCGTGACCCCCACACTCCCAATTTACTCAGGAGATCTTGTCTTTTTCTACTTCCTATGTAGATCCAGGTATGTCTCTCTTAGAGTCCTTTTTGTTGTCTAGTTTCTCTGGGGTTCTGGACTGTAGGCTGATTTTATGTCTAAATGCCACTTATGAGTGAATACATATTATATTTGTATTTCTGAGTCTGGATTGCCTCACACAGTATGTTTTTTCTAGATCCATCTATTTGCTTACAAATTTCAAGATGTCATTATTTTTTTACTACTGTGCAGTACTCTATTGTGTAAATGTACCACATTTTCTTTATTCATTCTTTGGTTGAGGGACATTTAGGTTGTTTCTAGGTTCTGGCTATTGCAACTAATGCTGCTACAAACATAGTTGAGCATATGCCCTTGTGGTATGATTGAGTATCTTTTGGGTATATACACAACAGCAGTAATGCTGGGTCTTGAGGTAGATTATTTACTAATTTTCTAAGAAATTTTCATACTGATTTCCAAGGTGGCTGTACAAGCTTGCACTCCCACCAGCAATGGAGGAGTGTTCCCCTTACTCCACATCCTCTCCAGCATAAGCTGTCATCAGTGTTTTTGATCTTGGCCATTCTGACAGGTGTAAGATAGAATCTCAGAGTTGTTTTGATTTGCATTTCTCTGATGACTATGGATATTGAGCACTTCCTTAAGTGTCTTTCAGCCATTTTAGATTCCTCTGTTGAGAAGAATCCAAATTTCTTAAGAAGATCCCATTCTTGTTTGGCTTAAGCTTCAAGCCAGAAGTTAACCAGGACTGTTCCCTGTTTTTCATTCCCCACATGTCCAGTCCTCTTCATTGAAGGGTCAAGAGAATCTTGGAGCAGGTGCAGAGCAGTTGCCTTCGCTGTCTTCTCTGATGTCACCTAGGTCAAGTCATCTCCTCTGCCTGGACCCCTGCAATAGCCTCCTAGTTGCTCTCTCTCCCTCCATCCCCATTGTTCACACTCTCTGATTTAAACCTTTTAATATTTCTGTTTGCTTAGAATACAATTCAGCTCCTGAGATCTGCCCCACATCTCTTTGGCCGTCACTGGCTACACCACACTCCACCAGGCTCTCTGTTTTCAGTTTCCTTCCTCCACAGAAGCACTTCACCTATCTACAGTGCTCATGCTCTCTCAGGCCTCTGTTCAAATGTCTCCCCTTGAGGTAGCATTGCCTAGCTCTGGGAAGGATGCCCTGCCCCACAGTTATTTTCCCCATGCCATAGTCTGTCCTTTACTTCCGGTGTTTGCCGGGCTCTAGTGTCCTTTCGGATAGACACTAGACTGTGGGTTGCATTTGGTGAAGACTTTATCTCTGGGACTCATCTTTCTTTTCCTAGTTGCCTAGCACATGGTGCTTGCAAGGATTCTCTTGAAAGAATAAATCTCTCATCCTGTCAGTCTTTTAACCACTGCAATATTTGTTTGAGATCCCTCTGTGCTCACAGATACTCTCCTACACACACACACACACACACACACACATATGCACGGACACCCAACACTCTCTCTCACACACGCACATGTGCACAGACACATGCACACACACATGGACACACACATATGGACATATGGACACTCACGGACACCCAACACTCACACACACAATACACAGCATCACCATCAACTTTGCTCACAACTTTATAAGCCTTTGCTGCTTTTGACGCCCTCTGCGTTGGAAACAGCCACCTTTCTCACTAGGCTGGGTCACTGCATGCTGTTGTGAGCCTCTGGGACCTGCTTTGCCATCTGATCTATGTGATCTGCCAGTCCCTCTGCACCAGTAGGTCCTTCATCCACGTGTCAAGGTAAGGTCCAAACAGTATCCCTTCCTGGAAGTGTTGCAGATCCTGGACCCTTTCCTTCTCTATGTTTGTACTTTGGGGCATCACTGAACTAACAGTGAGTGATTTTGGTAGTGTTGTTGTTGTTGCTGCTGCTATTACTGTTCGGTGCTTTTGTCTTTGTGGTAAAATGTGACCTCTCCCTCATGTCAAGGACATTTCTCAGTTGTTACTGCATTCCCAAGGCCTAATAGAGCAGGTAGGGAGAGTCCAGTACATAACTAGAATTGCTTTGGAGGCCTGCACCTCAAAAAGGGACATTTTTGTGGTTCTGTGTCTGTCTCTAGCTCCTGGCTCCTCTAAAGTCCTTTTCCTCCATCCTCCTAGATGTGTGTGTTTCCTCACTTTTCCATCCTAAACTTCTTCTGCCATTTCTCTACACAGGTGGTAGGATTTAGCATCTCTTCAACTCCAGGACATGGGGATCTGCAATGGGTCTGAGGAGGGATATCTGTAACCTCACGGGCTCACTGCTTGGCCAGGCAGCACCCAGGGACAGAAGAAGAATTGGTTCCTTTGACCACTCGCCTCCTCAGCTCATGGAGATGGGTTTTACAGAAACAGGCAATGTTTCAGGACATCTGGTTACACACACACATACACACACACACTCACATGCATGCACACAAACACACACATATCACCACCACCAACAAGAACAAGCAAATAAAACCTAGCAAAGTTTCTGATTCTAATGTCACCCAGCACTTTAGAAGCTCCCTCTGTGGACTGGTCTTAGCAATGCATAGTAGCTGCATGTGGGTGATTGCCTCTGGGGAAAAAAATGCTATGCAAGCATAATTCTAGAGAAACTATATAATGGGGTCTCAACTCCAGGCTTCTTCCTTGGGCCAGAGTCCTTAATTAAAAGACATAGCAACACCTGCAAGTCCACCCCCCCCATTCCAACCAACATCAGTAGCCAATGAACTTACAAGAAAGCTCAGACTTTGGAGTGAAGTCTGATTCATGATCTCCAAGTTGCACACTGTACCCAACTAATCTCTCCTGAAGCTATTCAGATTCCCATGTGGCTACATCCTGTGGGCAAAAGGAAGACACATCAAGTCTGAACTCTGGAAAAGTCACTTCAGTGTAGGAGCCTCTGGCTTCCTATCCTGAAGGGGATGATATCTGAAGTTTGGGAATGTTTTCAGGATTTCATGAGATAATACGTGTAACTGAAGACCTCCACAGAGTCATCAGTGTTGGGAAGAATAGGATAATTCCAACATGTTTAAGCCATGTTTAAACTTTTGTATTCTGTCTTTACCCTAAGAAATCTGCTCTTAGGAAAGAATCACATAAGCTTTTTAAAAAATATTTTCCATTCATATGAAGGAGAAGGAAAAAATAAAATACCTACTAATTTAATTTTTAAAATTCACAAAGAGCAAAAGCCACAAGCATCCATAATGAATAGAATATTACATAATAATTTAAAGTGATCACAAAGACTATGTAGCAACAACAACGAAAAATGCTAATGACATCATTTTGGTGAAGAAATCAGGTCACTGCATGAGGCACATGCATAGTGACTGTGACAGCTCACATGCATAAGCACAGGTATAGAAACAACAAGCTTGTTGAAGAAAGATTGGTCCATGAGAGCTTCTTTACCCTCTGTCTGAAATTCTGTGTGGGTCATTTTATTGTTAGTTTTCACATTTTTACAGAGGAGCGTGTTTTCTTTAATATGCTCTGTTTGCAAGTATTTCCCTCTCACCCATACAGCCCTACCCAGCAACTGTGTGAGAGCAAAATGTATATGTATACACGCTTTACAATGACCCTCGCCCACAAGTCTGTGGAAGGCTAAGCATGTGGCAACCCAAGCCACCTCAATGCTTTCAGTATGAAAATTTTAAAGAAATGTGTTTAGTATTAAAATTTTCCTTTGGAATATCTGTGGCAAATTTGTTATAATTTGGTGGAGAGAAGCCTCTTTTCAGTGAGGAGATAAAAATGCCAACATTTTATAAATTTTTTTGAAAAGTAACTTCATGGATCACAAGTCTTTGAAAAGGAATTAGTTGCTTTTGATTTATTATTGTTTCCTGAAAAAAATACATAGAAGTAACCTCTGTGGTTACTTAGCCACACAGAGGGAGTCTTCAGAAACTGCTCTCAGAGGCTGAAAACAGAGGCACCAGCACAGTCGCATCCCCAGAACCAGCATCAAGCAGAGTTCTCTAGGTGGACAATTCCTAGGCACAACCTATTTCTGTACCCATCCATCCTTGCATTCTGACATCCACCTGTCATGAACTTGATGGTTTACTGCCTGCCATTGATCAGTCTCATCTCTCTGTTCATCCACTCATCCATCTGCCCTTCTTTAGACATTCCTTTATAAGAATGAGGGAGTTTCAGAAATATTCTGAGTCTTCAGGGGGCTATTAATATCAAAGGCTAAGTTCCAGGTTCTCAAATTAGGCCAATGATGCAACAGGATTGGTACCCAGAAGACGTGCTTCTCATTGCCTCCCAGTCCTTGCGGGCAGTTCTGAAGCTGATTCAGTCACTGGGTGGCCTCCCAAAACCTATCTTGGGAACAATGGGCCTCAATAACCAGGCCAGTATTTGTCACCAGGGCACACCCATGTCATAGCAGCACCCTGCTGATTGCCTAGAACTGATTTAAGGCACTCCAAGCATTTACCACCTAAATCTGTCACTTACTGGTGCTGTAGGTGGAGTGGGAGAGGTCATGGAGTATGTATGACTTGTCAAGCTGCCAGTGAAAACACATTTCCATCCACTGAGTGGGGAGATTTCGTTACCTCAGCCTGGAACGTGACCTCCATCAAGTGCTAATTGAGGTTGATGAAAACAACCCACCCAGACCTTCTTACTTAGGTCAGAACATCACTGCTAAGAGTCATCCCTAGAGTGGGTCTTGATGGAGAATCAGAGATTGTACCTACAGAGAGTCTGTGGTATGTTCACAGAGAAAATTAAACATCTACTGAATGTGTCCTCTGAGTGAGGGCTAGAGTTAGATGTTAGAAATCGGGAGAAAAGCCCAACATTTATTTCCTACCCATGCAGAACTCAAAGTCTAGTGGAGAAAACAGGCTCACAACAGCGACAGGCCATCTCAGCAGAAAGGACAACAGCCTGTCTTGAGAGCATCTGTCTCGGGAACCCCAGAGGTGTGGGAGAAAGCACACTGGAACTCAGCTTGGAAAGCCCAGTCAAACGCTCCTCAGTCCTGATAAACAAACCCAAACTAAGCATGGAAGGGTCAGAGAGGGGACCCCATGCTGCCAGGACAGCTCACTGCTCACAGCAGGCCTTGAGGTAGCTGATACCACTTTAATCATTTAGGTCAGATTTGAAAATGGGAGCAACAGGAAGACAGCCTTTACCCTCCCACTTCATGCTACCGCTTTTAGATTCTTAGTCTTTCTATCTTCTTTCTCATGACAGTCTTTCACTCCAGTTGGTCCTGAAGCCCCTGCCCTGCCACCTACTACATTCCATTCTTTCTTTGAGACCTAACTCTCAGGCCACCTCTTCTACAAGCTGCTCTAGAGTGGCCGCTCCCAAAGCTGTCCCCGCTCTACTTCACATCTAACTCGATTGTCACCTATGGAGGGCCGCATTCTGGGTGGTTTGTAGGTTCGGTAACCTGAATCCTTGTACCCTCGGGATCTCTCACGGGGGCTTGACACCCAGTCGGTCCTTAACATCCAACTTCTGAGAGACCAAACCTCCCAGGACTAATTCACACTCAGGTGACCCAGTGCAGCATCCAAAACCACCGCCTGCAAGGCTCAGAGTGTTGTCCTGGCTGGGT
>LOEQ01002879.1:95656-107319 GCA_001685075.1 Bramus lutescens | reverse complement strand
GCCCTCTTCTGGCCTGCAGACATACACACAGAAAGAATATTGTATACATAATAATAACAATTAAAAAACAACACTAATTAGAGAAGGAACCAGCCTCTGCCAGAGACTCTGAGCATAGACAGCAGGGTCAAGATTACCAGTGGGCAGGAAACGCAAGCATTCTTTTTGTTGCCCCTAAGAGGAAGAACAAAGCAGCCATAGTGACCACAGCAGCGGTCTTATCTACATTTCCCGGCATTTCTCGGGCCAGGACTTTATCCTCGCTGTCCCAGATTCCTCTGCACAGTATACTGTTCAAGACAAACACTCACGTGAGAAGCCCGCTATGAGCTGTCCCACCTGCTTGAATGGAGTCTCTTTCCCCATGATTATACTCTTACACAACAGTGTCTATATTTATTTTATTACACTCAGGTTTTAACTTGTGCCTCATACCCTGCCTCATCCATGTCCCTGGCAAGTCTGTAGACGTCTGTCAGGAAGCATCAGTACTGTCTTCATCCCTGGTCTGGTACTGAGAAGTGCTCGTTGAATTGAACACAAATTTTCAAAGCAAGCCAAAGGTTATAAATTCAATGCAGGCAAAGAAGGCCTTGTAGGTGGAGGGTGTCGGGAAGAAGACCTAGAATAGGTGTGACTGGAGGAGGCTATAAAGTATAGACACTAAGTCCCTTCAGGAGCCGGACTGTCATTAGGGCTTCTGGGAAAGAAAGGCCAGGCTTCCCTTGCCCCCTTCTAGCCCAGCACAGGATACCAGCAGTGTATCTCAGTGGATGGAGATGTGGCCTTCAAAACAGACACCCAACACTTAATAGCTGTGTAACCTTGGGCCAACCACCTTTCTTCTCCAAGCTGTTTCTTCACTTGTAGAGGTAAAGTTACATTCACTAGATTATGTAATGATTAAAGGTGTTAACCTAAGAAAGCAGCTTACAAGGCCCTAAAACTAACCTAATCCTTTTCATAAACTAATGTGCACATTAAATCATTTAATTGTTATATAGCTCAATGCAAGCACTGTTTTTGATCCTGACTCTACTGGTTCAGAAATGGAGATGCAATTACGTACCTAAGGTGAGTCTGGATTGGAGAGATCACAGCTAACACAGGGTGCTTGGTATCCTCCTACCTAGGGAAGCCAACCATTCCTCTAGCAAGCGTGACATATTTAGAGATGCCCACCGGAACCACCTACCATTTCTGCTGAAAAACAGAGGCACAATTAGAGCTCCAAAGGAGCTTTGCTGTTCTGTGACTCATAATCACCAGCCAACAGTTCTGCACTTGATCCCTCTACACCCTGTGAAGGAGCCGAACTATCCAAACTTCTGACGAGCACACTGAGTGGGTGGACATGCCAGCAAAGGGAGGGTAGAAGGTGCATATAGTTAGCCTTGGGAGTGGTTCGGTGCACACCCCCCAGAGGCCCCTATTGGCCAGAGCAGCCTCCAGCCCAAGGGGTGGACAACAGGCCTTGAAGCATCAGCCAGAGCCTGAGCACTGATAGTCTGTCTAAAGAACTGCCCCCATGAGTCAGCCCCCTGCCTCTGCCCAGAGCCCCTGCAGCAGCTGGGCCTTGCTCATTCCCACTGCCAAGAAACAGGAGAGTTTCTAGAAATACCACCATGACTCCAGAGGCCAGAGAGGATTGAAAACAGAAAGGGAAGCCTAGTCAGAAGCTAAAGTACAACAATCATTTTTAAAGTAACCCACGGAAGAATTGATTTAGAAGACTATAGTTAAGTTTCATCTCCAAGAAAGGGGGACAAAGGCCATGAGCCAGAAAATTAGATACAAACAACCAACAAAGGTGTCCTGAAAAGGATGACAGAGCTAAGGTCCTGCCCTTAGACTCGTTTGCTAATGGAGCAAGTTAAAAGGTGTGAGGGTGAGTTCACAGGGGCTGACCTGGTGGGGTTTAAACTGAAAGCTCACTGCAGAGACACTCTGGTCCAGGATACTGAGCTGTGTCATCTCTGCCGTCATACTTACACGGTTTCATTTCTGGACACATGCCTTAAGGTGACCTTTGGAAACAGAGGCAGAGTGCAGGCTTAGAGATGTTCCTGCTGGATGCCTAGGATGTGGTGCAGGGCAAAGCGCAGGCTTAGAGATGTTCCTGCTGGATGCCTAGGATGTGGTGCAGGGCANNNNGCAGGCTTAGAGATGTTCCTGCTGGATGCCTAGGATGTGGTGCAGGGCAGAGTGCAGGCTCAGAGATGTTCCTGCTGGATGCCTAGGATGTGGTGCAGGGCAGAGTGCAGGCTTAGAGATGTTCCTGCTGGATGCCTAGGATGTGGTGCAGGGCAGAGTGCAGGCTCAGAGATGTTCCTGCTGGATGCCTAGGATGTGGTGCAGGGCAGAGTGCAGGCTTAGAGATGTTCCTGCTGGATTCCTAGGATGTGGTTCAGGCCAGAGCACTTGCCTAGCATGCACGGTACTCTGGCTTCAACCTCTAGCAATAATTTTTTTTAAAGAAGAAGAATATGATATGATTATCTGTTTTCTACAAAATAATTGCTAAAGGGTGACTAATTCTTTGTGTCTGCCACTAAGAATGATATAAATTCCACAGCCAGGGTCCTTGTCAGACTACCACCAAGGGCAGTGCAGATGCCAGGGTTGGGCTGACACTTGAGGCCACGTTCATGCCTGAGGATCATGTGGCCAGTGGGGCCATGCAGATTGTGATGACCTGTGCTGCCACTAGGGCCATATTGACGTCTGGTCCAAGCTGTGGCCAGGGCCCATGTCTGAGTCCATGACTCTACTGCAAGCAGGGTCCATACTTCCATGGGGGCAATATGACTGCTTGGTGTCTCTACCACCACCTGGGACCATGTTGAAGTCCAGAGTCATGCTGAGGCTGATCCCATACCAATCTGAGAAGCCTACACTGGGGCCATGGTAACATAACTGGGCTTAAGCTGCTGTTGCTGGCAATGTCTGGGTCTGTGGTCCTGCCACAGCTAGGGTCTGTGTTGATGTCCGTTGACTGTTACCACAGGCACCCATGTAAACCATGTATTAAACCATGAGTTGAAATACAAGGACCTCACCAAGTTAACCCTGCCCCTCACTGGCCTGGGGAGAGTCACCCATCCCTCACCAGAGAGCTGATCCCATCTCTCAATGACCCTGGAATAATGGACCCTGTAACCACAGCACCAGAAATCAGGTCATGCCCCTAATAGGAGAGCTGGTTCCCCGCAACTGGGAAAGATGGTCCCAACCCTCACCAGAGGGTAGTAGTCCTAGCAGCCCAAATTGACCAGCCCAGCAGCCACCCACATACACATCTAGGGCTTTGAGCTGGTGCACCCCAGCATCTACCCCATCTATTACCTGCTGGAGTGCATGAAAATATTGACCTGCAGAGCCATGGCCACTTGGTCTACACGACTGGGGTGACAGCAGGATGTCTGGGGAGTTTCGTGGGGTTCCAATGTTGATGGTGTGCTGGAGGCCAGACGCCTTGAACCTGACCAACAGCACATTACAATGAACATGTGCAAGAAAAGCTGTTTGGACAAAAGAGGATACTGAATGACACCAAGCAGCTCCCAGTGCCACTAAGACAACTGAAGAGGCCATGGAGGGGCAAAGACGGAGAAGCAAAGCGTTTTGTTTTGTTTTTTCTTTAGATTTGCTTGTTTGCTTATTTCTTTTTTGTTAGTTTGTTAGTTTTTAAATTGATATTGATATTCTTATTTGTATTTTTATTTATTTAATTCATTTATTATTTTTTCTTTCTTTTAAAAATCTGTGTCTTTTTTATTTCTTTTTTAGTTTTCCTTTGAGGGGACACTGGAAGGGTTTTTATTTATTTAATTTATCTATTATTTTTTCTTCCTTTTAAAAATCTGTATCTTTTTTGTTTCTTTTTTAGTTTTCCTTTGCGGGGACACTGCAAGGGTTGGGGTGGATGCAGAGGGACTGGGAGATGGGTAGGATGGGGAGCATGATGTGAAACTCCGAAAGAATCAATTGAAAGAGTATGTAAAAAAAACAAAGATACCAATAATGAATTAAAAAATAATGATACAAATTGTTGACAATTATCTAACAATCTTTAAAATGTAAATTTCCCCTAATTATGTGAAAATCAAGTAAAATAAACTGAATAGTTGATACTCAAATATAAACTCACTCTTCATATTATATATATGTGAACACACACACATACACATGAGAGAGAGAGAGAGAGAGAGAGAGAGAGAGAGAATAAAAGAAGTAGAAGGCCCAAACTTCAGAACCAGTGGTCTGAAGGTTCAAGTACCATTCATTAACTTTAGGTTACACTAGGGTCTTGTCACCTTTCTGTGCCTTGCTTTCTTTGTCTGGAGATGGAAACAGCATCTGCCCAAGACAGATGCTGGTTAGAATCTTGCCAGTAAGCCACAGTCACGTGGCGCTACAAAAATTAATAGAAATGGATTAAATTAAGATGTAAGAATTAGCCAATAAGGAACTAGAGCTAATGGGCCAAGCAGTGTTTTAATGAATACAGTTTCTGTGTGGTTATTTCAGCTGTAAGCTAGCCGGGCAGCAGGGACAAACAAAGGGACCCTCTCCTTGTAACAGTCAGTCACTGGGAAAATATTTGAAGGCTCATTATTTCACAAAATCTATATACCACCCCAGAAAGAAAAGTATTATATAAGCTCCATTCTCAGACAAAAGTCCAAGGCTTAGAGAACTTACAGAATTTATCTCAAGTCTCTGAGCTCCATTTTGGAGTAGCCTCAAGTCATTGAACATACAGAAAGCCCTTTGTGTGTGTGTGCGCGGGCGTGTGCGCGTGTGTGCATGTGTGCGTGTGCCTGTGTGTGTGTGTGTGTGTGTGTGAGTGCGTGCAGGGGTGCCTGTGTACATGCTTGTTTGGGTGGATACGTGTGCACACATGCATGTGGAGGTCAGAGGTCAACATCAGGTTTCTTCTGAGGCCCCCTCCATGCTATTTTTTGATACCAGGTCTCTCACTGAGCCTGAAGCTCACCAATTCAGCTAGACTGACTGGCCAGTGAGGTCAAGGGACCTACATGTGTCTGCAACCCCAGTGCTGGAATTATAGACACTTTGTTGCACTTGGTTTTTATGTGGGTGCTGGAGATTCGAACTCAGGTACTTATGCTTTTGACACAGTAATCTACTGACTGGGCCACCTCCCCAACCCCTCAATTTCTAGATTAACAAAAATAAAAGGTCATTTCTGCTTAAAGATATACTGGGAAGAGAAAGATTCAGAAGAAAGTAGGAAGGTCTTAAGTACTTGGCTCGTGACATCAGAGAAAGAGGTTGAAATCCATTGTGAGATAATACCTGATAATTTACTGTTCCATGCCTCAGTCTTGGAGAGTTGCCTTTGGAATTCTTCCCTGCCATGGTGCTAACCTGACTCCTAGTGGGATTTCTCATTTAGGCCCTTGATCACATACCATCCTGGGTCTGTGGAAGAGGCTTACATGCAGACAATATACCCCGCCCCAATCACAGTCCTCCATCGAGGGCTCCACTAGAAGTCAATGGAGCCAGGAAGAAAATTCACAGTTCTAGCCCCAGCTCTACCCTCAAATGCCAGGGTGACTTTGGATATGCCATTTTACCTCATTGAAACTCAGGTCCATGCTTCGAAACATAGGAATAGTAAGAACCTCGCAGTATGTAAAAACACTTTGGGACCTGAGAAGCAGGGTATCGGTGTGGTAAGGGTCTAGTGATTGTCCCAGTCTGCACAATGAAGACAGCGGCCGAGCCTCACGAAGAGCTTCAGTTCCGTTGTCAGTGACTGAACTTGGGCATGGTGGACAAACAGGTTCTCTTCCAGACCCCAGCACATGCACACACTCCTTTCTCAGGGCCCTGTAATACCCATGAGCTGGACATCCATTTCAACCAGAATTTTGCTTCTAGAGTGCAGACTTGGTTGGACCACTTGGCTTCTGTGACTCAGGATTGGCATCAACCAGCCTTCTAGGCGTTGCCTGTAACCAGCTTCCCGATGTCAGACCCAGCAGTCAGGCTCAGCTGGGTTTTGTTGAAGCAAATGACTATTGTCTTAGCTACTGCTGCCATTATCTCAGCATACATTTGAAAATCTCGGGGTACACACAGGTAGAGTTCTTCCATATCCAGCACCAGTTGGCAGGCATGTGGATCTGTGGGCCCCTCCTATACATGGAAAGGCCTCCAAATGTCTAAAACTTTGGAACTTCTAGGTTTAGAATTATAGGTCTAAAGTAGGGGACCAGACACCCAAATGACCAATCACAATCTCCAAAAGCCCCTATCTGCTGCTAGTAAGTTTGTATCATTGTAAACTGTGTCTAGTTATGCAGACACAAAAGCTGCATACATTGAATATTATTTCTTTCTGTTTAATAGATAATTACAATTTCACTTGCAATTAATTTGCAAATAACAGAACCTATCATTAGCTTTAGTTCTAATTATTCTCAAATTGTGCTATTGTACAAATTACTTATTAACTGCTTTTTAAAGAATAGAATGTATAAGCCATGTGACTATTAATCTCATGTATATTCCTCTTTTCTGAAATCAAAAGGCTCATTCACTACCATTACTTTAAATGGCACTAATAACCCAGACATGATCTAGGGTTCATCAGTTTACAAGGCAATTTCACATTTATTGTGCATATGTGTATGCTTAAGCTTTCGTCAGCTTGATGTAAACAGGAGTCACTTGGGGAAAGGAACCAGACCTGACCAACGGAGCTCCATCAAACTGGCCTGTAGGCAAGCCTGAGGAGGCATTATTTTATTTTTTGATTAACAATTGATGTGGGAGGATGCTGCCCACTGTGGGCAATGCCACCCTTGGGAAGGTGGTCCTTGTTTGTATGAGCAAGCCATGAGAGCGAGATAATAGACAACGTTATTCTGCATGGTCTTTCATTCAGCTCTCGCCTCCAGATTCCTGCCTTGAGCTCCTGTCCTGACTGCCTTCCATGATGGACTGGAATTTGTAGTCTGAAATAAACCTTTTTCACCACAAGTAGCTTTCAAGAGAACCAAACTTAGAGTCTGTTTTTTAAAAGATGAATTCTGGAGTTCAAACTCCACATGCTCGCATAGCAAAATTTCCTGGATATATTATCTGCGCAACCCCTTGATGTATATTATAACCTGGCCATAACGAGCTGATATAAGCAAAGGTCATGGCATTTACAGATAAGGAAATTAAGGCTTATTAGACCATGTAGCTAGTCACATGTTGGAGCAGTGTCTCCATCCCTGAGGATGAGAACAATACCTATGTGTTTCTCATCTTGCCGGAACCAGCCTGGTGAACGCGGTCTACACAGAATGAATGTATAAATTTAGAAAGTGTCCACTGACCTTCAGAATGGCCTTAAAATTTCTACAATAAGACATGAACACAGGAGGAATACTATTGGTGAGGGCTGCTCGTTCTTTCCCAGCTGCTCAGACCTGAAATAATTGCACAAAACTGTATTAATTAAAATACTGCTTGGCCAACTACTTAAGCATATTGCTAGCTAGCTCTTATATCTTAAATGGATCCATTTATATTATTTTATATTTTGCCACAAGGCTCGTGGTTTACCAGTAAGGTTCAGGGCATATCTGTCTCCTCCTGCGGTTACACGGCATCTCACTGACTGCGTCTTCTTTCTCCCAGCATTCAGTTTACATTTTCTGCCTAACTCTACTCTGCCCTATCACAGGCCAAAACAGCTTCTTTTTTTCATTAACCAATAAAAGCAATACATAGACAGAAGGACTTCCCACATCAGAATACTAGCTGGGAAGAAGGGGGCTAGCAGAAATTGGGGATAAAGAACAAGTAACACGGTAGAGGTGAATATGATCATAATACAGTGTTTGTGTGCATAGATAGATAGGTATGTTAAAATAACTATTATTTTTAAAGTTCTCTGTATTCAGCACCTACCCTACTCTCATCAAACCTCCACTTAGTCTCTGCACACCCCTGGTGCTCCTTTGTTGCTCAGGACACTGTCATTAGCCATCACCTCTAATCCCGGATACTTCTGTGGGAGGGATTGGTTAATGTGTTAATGTGTTGGTTAATGGAGGAGGAAATAGATACAAACCAGCCCTAATAGAGAACCACACCATCAGGTTTATAGAATTCAAACCAGCACAGTCCAGTCCACCCTGGTGCAGATCTGCCTTAGAGATTACCCCCAGTTGGTCCCAGGATGCACTTTTGACCTCAAACACAGAGGTGCACCACTCTATCCCCATGAATTAAGAGATGGAGGTCAGTAGCTCTAGTGGGGGGGGAAACCTGGAGACCAGCATGGTGTGGATGATGTGTCACCCAGTCTTCATGTACTGGTGACACTTCCCCCCCAAAATGGACAGGACCTCCTTTTCAAGTTGTCATGCTTACCATAGACCTAGTTTGCTCTCGGAAGGGGGCAGACTGCGGAATGAAAGCTGATGGACAGTTAAAGACAGTGCTGGAACAGTAAAACCAAAGCTGTAACTATGCACCAGCAAGAGTGCTGTGAGCAGAGAAATCTCATCTGATTGGGACAATATGGAAACACAGGGCACTGGAGGCAGTGGCAGTTACACCGGAAGGTTCCTGTGTGTAGATGATAGAAAGGAGGCATTAAAACAGAGAGGCTTGCAGGAACTCAAGTGTGATGGGAAATGGCAGGTCCATACTTTTGACTACCGACTAGGGTAAGAGCAAGAACACAGTAGGAAATACATCTGTTCCCAATACCTGTGAGTCAGCAAACCCTTGGTACAACCAGGACACTAGAGTTTGGAGAAGGATTCTCATGAAACAGGAAAAGGAAGGTCCCCTTATTCCCATTAGCTCCGGCTGTAGATTTTCTTCTTTTTCCAATGGGAAAAAGATTCGGAATTTCTAGTTTGCTTTCTCTAAAAAGACTGAGAAATTCAGACTCCTGGACATGGCAGATTATAGCTCTCCTGACCAAACTAAGGATACCGAAGACATTGTCCACATGCTCTACCTGGATCATAGCTGAGAAACAACATGGCCAGCACTTCTGTCAGTCAGGGATTAGACTCAGGAGCGACACAGCCTAAGTCACTAGACTCTTGTCAGCAGGGTTATCAGGCATCTGCCTAATCTTCCTGGCATTTCCAGGGCTGACTCGGAGCTGCTCACTGGCTTTCCAGGGTGTTCTTTACAGGAAGCTTTGAGGAGATAAGGATTTAATTGGTGAGAGGATCATGGAGGCCCAAAACTGTTGACTGTTTTATTTTGTTTCCATTCCAAGAACGACGTCTCTGTCACCTTTCAGTTAGGATGTGTTGGCAACCAATACCATCAAATTTCTCTTCATACAAGCTGCTTCTGGAAACAGCCCTCTACTCTGCAGAAATGTTTTTCTCTTTTTCCAAGGTGAAGAAAAGAATCATGAATGTTCTGGTTTTAGACATAAACCAACTTTTGCTCCAAAGGAAATAGCTTATTCTTAAACAAGACTATGACGTGATAGTACCAATTCAGGGTGCCTTGGGCAGCATGATCCATCATGGAAGTTATATGAACATTTTACAGACAGATAACAAAAGGTGGTTACAAATCACACTTGCTGGACATACTGATGGGACATCGCACAGGTTGGTGACCGCAAGGCAGGGAAATCTCTGCTATAAGTATCGGATTTGATCTGATGACACCCTTATCTTCTGAGTCGGTACAAGCTAGACATGTCAAGCTTAGCAATATATTCCAAGTTTAATCTACAAGTGAAGATGGTGTTAATTCAGACACACAGGTGGAGGATAAATGGCCATTAAAGTACTAAAAGTAGCCTCAGGTCATTTTGACTCTCACTATATTCTAACTCTGAAATCATGGAGTTAATAATTAGTCTTTAGAATATCTTCAAAATGTGAGTGTTTTTCAGCAAATTCAATTAACATTATCTGTTTCTTTGGGAGTACAGCCTAAATGAACACGCTCTAACCATCCTCACTTCACCATTGTGCATTGCTCACTGCGTGTAACTTCTGGCCAGCAGGCTTTCAGGAAGGGATGGATTTGTGGCTGCTGCTATGATGACAGAAATCCAGGCCACTCAAGAATCTTCATTGTGAGAAGTCAGCTGTCACTCAGCCCAAGAGAAGCCCTGGTGAGTCTTCACACACCAGGTGATCTGACAGGTGATGCAGATGGCACTGCATTGGAGAGAGGCTGACTTTAAAAATGATGCTGAGTCCACCAAGCTGTCTACAATGGCCTCTTGTGTATGTGTGTGTGCCTGTGTGTGTGCGCACATATGTGCGTGTGTGTACATGTGTGTGCACATGTGTGCATGTGTGTGCATGTGTGCCTATGTGTGCACACGTGTACGTGTGTGCGCATGTGAGCATGCCAGTGTGAGCAGATACACAGACACAGTTGACAATTAGATTCCTCTTGTGGCCCTGAGACAGTGACGATGAAATAGGGCTGGAGTGACAGCCAGAAGAGGGTGTCACTACCATGAAAGCTCAGCTCTCAGGCCAAACTCACTGACACTTAGATATTGCTCTGAGGTGTGGAGAAGAGGGGTTTGAACAAATCAGTAAGAAGAAGGATTCTTTCCTTTGGTCTTGCCTCTCCTAGCCACAGGGCCACTAGGTTCCTACTGTTTAGTGGAAAGACCAGGCATGATCATGTTCAGTCTTTTCTCTCACCAGCTTTAAAATGCTGCCTTTTCAGAGCAGAAAGTGGGTTTTGTTGCTGTTTGAATAAAAATTGAAACCACCAAGGATATCACAAGGAAACTCATAAAATCAATTCACCTGGACTCAAAGGATGTCACAGATTCTGAACCAACCACCAGGGAGCCTGCATGGGACTGACCTAGGCCCTTCACATATATGCTACAGTTATGTAGCCTGATCCTCTTGTGGGACTCCTAACAATGTAAGGAGGGCTTTCTCTGACTCTTTCGCTGGTTTATGGAACACTATTCTTCATACTGGGTTGCCTTGTAGGGCCTTAATATAAAGGGAGGTTCTTAGTCTTACTGCAACTTGATATGCCAGGTTTTGTCAATATCCATGGGCGGCTTGTCCTGTTCTGAATAAAAACAGAGGAGTTGGGGGGGTGTAGAATGGAAGTAGAAGAGGGGCTGGGAGGAGAGGAGGGAGGAGAAACTGCTGTTGGGATGTAAAATAAATAAATAAACAAATAACGAGAAACTGAGACCTCATCTGGCATGTGTGGGGTGAGGATAGCTCAATCAATAAAGCATTTAACTGAAAAGGCACAGGACCTGAGCTCAACCTCCAGATTCCAGAATAAAGGGTATTGTGGTGCATACTTACAACCCCAGCACTGGGGAAGCGGAGAGAGGCAGATTCCTGGAGCTTGCTGGCCAGCTAGCCTAGACTAATGGACGAGTTCCAGGCCAGCGAGAGGCTCTGTCTCTGTAAAAGAATGTGGAGTGTGGAAAGTACCTGAGGAACAACATCTGAGGTTTACCTCTAGCCTCCATGCATGTGTACATACATATAGTGATTGGTGAGCGCAGGCCTGCTTTTCGTCCTGCCTAGCTCCCACACGGCTAGCTTATACCTCGAAATAACAACACACAAACTGTATTTATTTAAGCATTGCCTGGCCCATTATATCTAGCCTCTTCTTGGCTAACTCTCACATCTTAATTAACCCAT
>LOEQ01002879.1:66167-81984 GCA_001685075.1 Bramus lutescens | reverse complement strand
CTATCAAAAGGCCAAGGCAGTTTCTTTATTAACCAATGAAAGTAACACATAGACAGATGACCCTCCTACATCACTCTTCAGCATCCCCTGTTTATATATGAGCACCAAGTAATGAAGGCCACTTCCCTTTGCTAGAAGCTGCATAAAGTGAGCAGTGTTGGGCTGGAGAGGGAACAGCCTCTACCTCCACATCTAACCAAGAGGAGGAAAGAAACTAAAGCAGCCAGACGACTTTCTTCTAGTGTCTGCGTAAGAGGCCAGGGGCTTATAGAGTCCCAAGACTGAGTTCTTACTAGGGCTATGTGGACCACGCTAGAGCAGATGAGACTATAGTCCCAAGGCAGCATCATTCTGTGCCCATCATGACTTCCTCCCCTGCAAGCCTTCTTCTTATGGCACAGATCATCTCTCCAGGAAAAGATACAGCATGGGATGAAAAGAATGGGAGCAAATGCATTAGCAGTCTCTGCTCCTCTGTCTGAAAAAGAATACTCTTTAGGTAATTAGGTAGCCAGATACTATACTAGACACAGGGCTTTGCTTAAGATTCATGTCATCTTGTGTGATGTAGGAAGGAACTCAGTCAGTGCATGGTTTTAAATACCCTAAACAATGAGACACACATTTAGCTGCAAATTACTATACATTTATCTCAGGGAAATCACAAAAGACCTAAGAAAGAAAGAAACACAGAAAATTAACTATTACATGAAATAGTCATTGTTATTTGACCTTTCCAGACTCTCCTCTATATAAATTACCATAAAAGTATCTATGAAAATGTATCATTATATGTGCGAATATATATTAATACCTATAAATTACATTTATGTATCAACTATATAAATTATATCTGCACACAAATTACACTTACATATAAGTACATACACAGGATACAAGCATGTATGCTCATGATTAGTAACATAATAACTTCCGATGTAAATGACTTAGTGCAGGTCATGTCAGCAGGGTGAGTGGTTAGGATTATGTCTTAGGGTGAAAGGTCACACCTCAGGTGAGTGCTTCCCAAGAAGTGTGATTCTGATCAACACATTTATTTGTCTTAATAGCTTTGTCTCTATTGTGGAGAAAATAATGGTACCTCTTCATACGTAGGTGTAAGAATAAATAAATACACACACTTAATTCCCAGTCATGGCATGGGAAGCCCTCAACAGATGTGAAGAATTGAGTGAAGCATTCAGGCCAGCCATTTATAAAGCAAAGAATGAATGAAGAAGGAATGGGTCTAATCAGAAAGACTTTGGCCAGTACAGAAGATTCTCACAGACTATAATTCCTTCCCATAAAGATAGTTTTGACTTTTAGCAGTTGCAACAACCATGGTTAATTAGGGGATTTTTCAACTCAAAGAAAATCCAAGAATTAGGATGAAATGGTACCATCCTAAAGGTACAGAGGCAGCACCAACCCTCCCAGGCTGCTGTTCTGTCCACTGGGGCAAAGCAGGTCAGGGCTGCTCCATCTTTCTCCCTCGCAAGATCAATCGGCTGTCAGACAAGAAAAAAGCTGGGCAGACACTCTAGTTGGCATACTTTTCACAGGACAGGAAGAAGATTGGAAGGTGTGGGCAGCTGGAGAGGTCAGCCAGTCATTTGCATTGAGTGTCTGACTTAAAATATTTAACAAAGTAGAACAATCTAGGCCATATGGACAAGAAAATTCACTCTTCTCTGTTTGCTTCATAATGTATTTTATCACTTAGGTTTAATTTTTTTTTCTTCTAAAGCAATTTCACCACATGCAGAAGAGAATTTTCACATATGAGCTGATACCTATCCAATTTCTTGATTTCGACACCAAACATAAATACAAATAAAAATGCTGCTACTCACTGGTTTGTATGTGACTATGAACACACACACACACACACACACACACACACACACACTGTGTTTATTACAACATGACCCAGGGCTACCCATGTGTCAAGGAGCTTGCGTGGAACTAATGGACATAAAGAAGAAGCACCTTGAGATAACCATGCCCTCTCCCTGTGGAGCCCCTAGACTAACCCTGGCTTGATAAAATTTCCGGTGGCTCCAGAATAATCACCACTGATCCTGCAAGTGGCAGTTTGGGCCACCTTCCCTGAGGCAGAGAGACCTGTTGCTAATGCTAATCACAACCATGAAGTTCCCTCCCAAAACACCTGTCAGTTCGCTGGGGACCTTTTTCCATTGCCTGCTACTAACAACAAACATATAGCTGCCCTTATAAACCACACAACTGAAATCTACCTATTTTCCATGACACACCAGCCAGGAACTCAGTGCTCCAGTTACCATCTATTATCCCAGATAAGATCAGTAGCCATACCTACTGCTGAAGTATTTGTTTGTCTTATGAATGGGTGTCATAAAATTTAATTACACCACCTTTTCCACAGCTGCTGAAAAATGAAGTCACACCTTCACATGCATAGAGTATTAGCTATTCCAAAATTAAACAATGATGCAGGAATCTAAAGTAAACTACAGATTCATTCTTTTTTCCACCCATGACCTAGTCTTTCTCACTTAACTGGTTCTGGTTTCCTGCCTCCCCCTGCATTTTCCTATTAGGTTTCTCTGTTGGTTTTTCCTGCTGTATGTCCTTATACACGTACTTCAAGGTAGTTACGAAGGCTGCTGGTGGCTCTGTTGGGATTTGTGCCATCTGTTGAAATCAGTCAGTTTATCTAGTTCAGTGGCATGCCACAAACACTAAACCCACTCTTCTTCACAGGGTTTGACTGCCCACCAGATGAAGGCTCATTTTGTTACCTCCACACAGTATGGCAATCTCTACCTCTCCCCAAATCCAGGAACTGATAATAAGATTCAGTTGTGACTTTGGAACATTTCTGTCTTCCTTGTGGGGACCTCAGTGTGTGTATCATCTCCTGAGACTATGTGATATAGTGGACAGACATCAAAGCCAGTGTCACTTGGCTGGGCCACCTAACTGTGTGTGACTCTGGACCTCTGGATGTTTCTAAGCTTCAACTTTTCTCACTGGGAAATGAGGATCAAAATAACTCCCTATTAGAATGCTTAAAAGATTAATAGAGTAGACAAAGTAGCCTTCACATAGGGACGCTCAAGAGCCACTGGGGCCCTGTGGTGTCTCTTCTCATCTTCACCCAGCCCCACCACCCTAACCGTGCACACCTATGTTCTCACACACAAGGAGTTCCTCATAATTTCCTCTAATATACTTTCTCAAATCTTTGTTCTAACATATACATCCATAATCTTAGCTTTGTAAGATTCACAGAAACCATAAGCAGAAAGGTGTGGTTGGTGGATAGGACCAACCAAGGCTGAAAAATGAGTCTGCTTTTTCTTGGGAAATATGGGGTTAAATAGCAAACCAGAACAAACTTCATGAAAAAAGAGTTCATAAATGTGTGTGAAGAACTTTAAAACTGTTCAAGTTTTTTGAGACAATAATTTCTCCTCTAAGGATGCATTATACTTAGGAAATAAATCTTCAAAGGTTTGCATTCAGGATCTTTATTCCAGTATTATAGAAGTGAAAATCTGGAAACAATCAAAATGCTATAACCATGGAATAAACAATAAGCAGTTATCAAAAATTATGTTTAACAATCTATAATGACATTGAAGAATACATTTGATACAAAATTCTGAATACATTACTAACTTTAAAAGCTATCTATATTAAAAGTCTTTTAAAAAGTCTATCTCATATTATATAGGAGATAGACTTGGATCCAGAAATACGCTTCTGAGTGTATGGATGCAGAGACCAAGTCAGATGTGTGCACGCCTCAATTCATAGCAGCATTGCTTATAACCAAGAGATGGAAGCAGCTGAAGCCTCAGTTGATGGATGAAACATATGAACTATAAATACAATAAAATGTATTGTATATGAACATGGCAGAGTAGCCTCCAATCCTGGAAAGGAAGAAAATTCTGAAACTTTTTTGAAAAGTGGATGAAACTGGGACACATTACGCTAAATGAACAGTCTAGTCACGAATTCACTATATTACAATGCAGAATGCTCAAATTCATACTAAAGTAGAAGAGATTGCTAGAGACTTGGAAGAAAAATGAAAAGGGAGCTAACACGGGCACAGAGTTCAGTTGGGGAAGATAAAGTACCTCCAGAGACAGGTCGGGGTTATAGCTGCACAGCAGTGTGAACACTCCATACCCCAGCACTCATGCTTCAGACAGGTTAAGGTTAAGAAGATTTCTCTGTAGCTCCACCCCTACATGGTACTGCTAGGGTTACAGGTTTGTGTCAGATGACATTTAGAAGATTAAGTTAAAATGAATAACTCAGCTTGATCCAAGATAAAAGTAAGTACCACGAATCACCAGATGTTGGTTGGTTTCAAGATATCCTTTGAAATTCGGGATCAACCTACGGGTCCTAGGTCGTTATGGTGAGGACCCTTATAACCCAAGAGACGCCCTATCATACTACAAAAGCATTTGTTCAACTATGTTCATAGCAGCATTATTTGTAATACCCAGAACCTGGAAACAACCCAGATGCCCCTCAATGGAAGAATAGATAAAGAAAGTGTGGAATATTTAGGCATTAGAGTACTAGTCAACAGTATTTTTGATCTTGGCCATTCGTACAGGTATAAGAGGGAATCTCAGAGTTGTTTTGATTTGCATTTCTCTGATGGCTAAGAATCTTGAGCATTTCCTTAAGTGTCTTTCAGCCATTTATTTTAGATTCCTCTGTTGAGACTTCTCTTTTTAGGTCTGTACCCCATTTTTTTTTACTGGATTATTTGTTTGAGTTCTTTGCATAATTTGGAGATCAGCCCTCTGTCTGAAGTAGGGTTGGTGAAGATCTTTTCCCATTTTGTAGGTTGCCATTTTGTCTTGTTGACCATATCCTTTGCTTTACAGAAGCTTTTCAGTTTCAGGAGGTTCCATTTATTAATTGTTTCTCTCAGTGTCTGTGCTGCTGGGGTTCTATTTAGGAAGTGGCCTCCTGTGCCAATGCGTTCAAGTGTACTTCCCACTTTCTCTTCTATGAGGTTCAGTTATGGCCCATTTTTGATTGCGTTGTTTATTTTCTTATTCAAGTTTTTGAGTTCTAGTCACTAACCTTCTGTCAGATATGCAGCTGATATTTTTCCCATTCTGTAAGCTGCTTCTTCCCTTGCATGATGGTGTCCTTCACTGTACAGAAATTTTAATTTTCATGAGGTTCCATTTTAAATCACTAGCTTTAATTCTGCTGCTATTGGGGCTCTGTTCAAAAAGTCCTTTTCTGGGCTAATGAGTTCAAGTGTAATCTCCACTTTTTCCTCTATCAGAGTCAGATATCAGGCCTTATGTGAGGATCTTTGATTAAGATGGAGTTGACCTTTGCGTGAGGTGAGAGATGAGAATTGACTTTCATCCTCCCACATGAAACCTTCTAGTCTGGTCAACACCAGTTACTGAAGACACTGTCTTTTTTCCAATGTATATTATTTTCTCCTTTGTCAAAAATCAGGTGTCTAAGTATTGTGTTGAACAGGAGTAGGGCGAGTGGACATTCCTGTATCGTCTCTGATTTTACTGGAAATGCTTTGATGTTGCCTTTATTGTACTCTGTATATTGCCTTTATTATGTTGAGATATGTCCTATATTCCTATTCTCAGACTTTTATTGTGAAAGAATGTTAGATTTTGTCAAAGTTCTTTTGTGAATCTAATGAGATGATCCTGTGGTTTCTGTTCTTTAGTGTACGCATGTGGCTGATTATGTTTATTTATTTATGTATATTGAACCATCATCCCTACATCTCTGAGACAAAGCGAACTTGATCATGATGAATAATCTTTTTTGATGTGTTCTTGAATTCTGTTTGCAAATATTTCATTGAGAATTTTAACAAAAACAATATTGGACTATAATTTTCTTTTGTTGTGGTTGTTCTTTGTCTGGCTTTGGTATCAAGACAAAAGTAGCTTCAGAAGGAAGAGTTTTGAAATTTCACATGGATAATTTGACAAGTATTAGCATTACTTTTTAAAAATATGGCAGAATTCTCTACCAATCCATCTAGCCATGAGCTTTTTTATTTGGAAGATTTTAAATTATAGATATATTTCACTGGGTATTATGTTTTTATTTAAGTTATCTAGCTAATCTTCATTTAACTTTGAAATGTTGTATATATCTAGACATCTATCCATTTATATTAGATTTTTTTTGGTTTGGTAGAACGTAAGTTTTTAAAGACTTATTCTGTTTTTCTAAGTTTGAAGCTAGCCTGGACTATAGAGTGAGTTCCAGGAAAGCTAGATCTACACAGAGAAATTTTTTTCTTTAAAACAAACAAACAAAATGAAACAAACAAAAACTAGTCAGAAAAAAAGACCAAGAAAGGCACTACATACTCATCAAAGGAAAAAATCTACCTAGAGGATACTGCAATATTTAGGATCTATGCACCAAACACAAGGGCACCTAAGTACATAAAAGAAATGCTACTACTGCTTAAATCACACAGCGATATTGGGAGACTTTAATACCCCACTCTCTTCATCAGACAGGTCATCCATACAAGAATGAAACAGAGAAATTGTTGAGCTGACAGATGTTATAAACCAAATGAACCTAACAGATATCTACAGAACATTTCACCCAAACACAAAAGAATATACATTGTTCTCCACACCTCATGGAACTTTCTCCAAAACTGACCACATTCTTGGACACAAAGCAGGTCTCAACAAAGACAAGAAAATTGAAATAAGATCCTAAATCCTATCAGACCACCACAAATTAAAGTTGAAAATCAACAACAGAAAGCTTACAAAGTCATGGAAAATGAACAATTCACTTCTGAATGAAAAACAGGTCAAGATAGAAATTTAGAAAAAAATTAAAGACTTGAATGAATACAACATATCCAAACTTACAGGACACAATGAAGACACATCTAAGAGGCAAGTCCATAGCACTAAGTGCCCATATTTAATTTACAAAAAACGGAGAGACCTCATCCTAGTAACTTAACAGCACATCCGAAAGCTCTAGAATAAAAAGAAGAATAAAGAGTAGACAGCAAGAAATAAACTCAGGGCTAAATCAGTAAAATAGAAACAAACAATACAATACAATGCAAAGAATCCAGGAGGCAAAGAGTTGGTTCTTTGAGAAAATTAATAAGATCAACAAACCTTTATCCAAATTAACTAAAAGGCAGAGAGAGAAGATGCAAATTTTAACAAAATTAGAGGTAAAATTAACGAGTTATAAAAGTTAAATCAAGATCACATAAGCAATTTAAGGAGATCCATTTAATTAAAAGTCTTTAGAAAAAAGTCCAAGGCCAGATGGTTTTAGCACATTCTACCAGACTTCCTTTTGTTATATCATTTTTAAAACTTATTTATTTGCTTTACATCCTGACCCAAGCTCCCTTCCCTGCTCTCCTCCCACTTCTCCCTCCTCCTTACCTCAATGTTACCCCTCCTCTGTAATTGCTCAGAAAGGGGCAGGCCTCCCATGGGCTTCAGCAAAGCATGGCATATCAAGGACCTCTCCCTGTATTCAGGCTTGGCAAGGCAACCCAGCATGAGAGAAATATTTTCTTCCACTTTGTCAGCTATCTTTTAACTTAATTTTCTCCTTTGTGGTACAGAAATATTTTTAGCTTCATAATATCCCATTTGCCAATTGTTTGCCTTACTTCCTGTGACACTAGAGTCCTATTCAAAAAGCCTTTGCCTATACCCATGGGTTAATGCATACTCCACACTTTCCCCTACAGCAGCTTCAGGGCACAAGGCCTTATGTTAGGGTTCTTGATCCATTTGGAGTGGAGTTTTGTTCAGGGTGAAATATAGCAATCTAATTTCATTCTTCTACATGTTAGACATCTTGTCTTTTAACTCTGTTCATATCAGGACAACAGCAGAAGGAAATATATAAACATTTTCATTTGGGCATTTTTGCTATTCATGTTCTTAGTCTCAATTTAAAACCAACTGTCTTTCATGTTTTAAATCTTAAGGAATCAATATTAAGTAAAGGCACCTTTGAGATTTCCTGTTCCCATATCTAACCACAACTATACCTCAAACACTCATAATTTTAATTCCCAATCTATTTTTAGACAATACTTGGAACTACTTGAAAAATTAAAACTGCATTTCTATATTCTGAGCTTTATGAAGCCAGTGGTTTGGTAAGTTTATACATTCCAAGAAGTTTTTCTAGGTAGTTGACAGGGTGTTAGGAACAAAAGGAGACAAGGAATGATTATTGAAGAGATTAAATTCCAAGATAATTTTGACTCTTCTGCAACATCCCAGTCTTCACAATTACGAACTTTTCATCAGTCAGTCAGTCTTGTTCTTATATTTAAAATAGGTTTGGGATTTTCTTTCAGAGGATCTAGGTCCCTGATTTTTCACCAAAACCATTTTGACAAGGCACCATGTTAAACAAACAAACAAGCACACAGAAATAAAACTTTCGAAAGTCTTGATCCTTTGCTCCTTAAAGAGGAGGCAGAAAGGAGGGTTGTTAGAATTTGTGAATGGTGTGGCCCCAAGTGTAGCCTTCTGAAAGGTCTCTTTAAGAGATGTCCCAAAGTTCACTTACCGCAGCACCTGCTTTCTCCAAATCTCTTTTCCTTCAAGTCTTTGATTTCCTGATCTAATGCTAGATTCTCATCCCAACTGCCTTACTTTTCTGGTCCTGTTCCCTACCTTCTAGAATTTTCTTATATATTTTGTTCTGTGAACTTATGATATGACTTTTTTTTTGGTTTTTCAAGACAGGGTTTATCTGTGTAGCCCTGGATGTCCTGGAACTTGCTCTGTAGACCAGGCTGGCCTTGAACTCATAGAGATCCACCTTCTTCTGCATGCTGGGATTAAAGGCATGCGCCACCACCGCCCGACTTGATTCCCCTGTCTTAATGAAGAGAAACCCCCATAAGCTGTCATTTCTGATTCAGAGGCTACAACTGTATGCTCTGTAAATTTCTATGAGAGATATACTTAAGAAAAGTACAGTTAGTTAAGTACAGTCTAGCGGGAAGGAAGCTGAAGACTGATGAAGGAAGTTGAGCACACAATCTAACCAGATTTGCAATTTTGTTGAGACCTAATTTGAACCTAAGAGTACTTAGCTGAAAGACACACATGGGTTTAAGGGTCTTTATTGAGAACTCTAAAACAGGGGTTGACTTCATTTTCAGCTGAGGAGAGCTATTCTAGAGGTCTATAGCCATGACCATATGCCTCACTCAGCCCAAACCTCTGATCTCTGTGAACACTTGTCCACAACTCTTCAGGGTCAAGGTGATTGTCAGAGTGACTGTGATTGCACTGCAGTGGATCTTCCCTTTTGAGTCACTGCAGGAGACAGTAATGTGAGATTTCTCTCTTGCCCTTTTGCAGACAGGGTGTCAACATGATTGCATCCTGGCAATGATATGTAAATAGAAATTGCTGCTTACTACTTCTGAAAAATCTCTCAAAGGAAAGGGGCTGCCTCAACTGGGAAGTGTTTCTGTTCTTCTTTACGCTCAGAAGGAGAATGCTGTAGCTGTGGTTTTTATAAAAGAAGGCATGTGTTGAGAATGACACAAGAGTAAACTAGAAGAGTCCAGAACATTGAAACAAACAGATATCAAATGCAGCAGGAAGATAGTAAGTATCATAGATGAAGGCCAGACCTTGAAATGGAAGGGATTTTGCAACAATCTTTGAGCCAAGTACATATCTATAAACCCAAAAATGAGGAATATTAGGCAGGAGAACCATGAATTTGAGGCCAACCCTAGTTATTTAGGGAAAATTTGTTGCAACTTCTTTTAAACAATCTTTGTAGAAATGGGAATAGTTTGGTGATTTCGTGCATGTACACAATGTACTTTGACCAGATTGACTCCCCATTGCTTTATGTTGTCTCTATCTCCCTTGTACAGACCCTCTTCTTTACAACTACTCTCTCCTTTCACTGAGTTTGGAAAACTTAACCAGTGGCTAAACCACGGAGGAAATCTGTTAACTGTTAATAGCTCCTGAAGGAGAACTGGGGTCCCATCACCCATCATCCCCCTTCCCATTAGTGATTGAATGTTGATGGGACCAGTCTTGTACTGTTAACCACAGCTGCTGTGGGTTTGTGATCACAATGCCTATGTCATATTCAGAAGACCGTATTTCACAGAACCTAAGCTCTCCCCAAATCTTCTGGCTCTTATTTTCTACTTCCTCTTCTGTAATGTCCACTGAGGCTTGAAAACAGTAACACAAAGGCCCATGTTTTACGAGCCCACACCTTTCAGTTTGCACCAAATAGCCAATCACATGGGACTGGAAGTTCAGCTCCTACCACTGAGCTGATACAGTCACCACCTATGTCAGGGATAAAAAGACAGAAGTCACTTTGGTGGCATCTGCTCACTAGCCAGTTCTGGGTTTTGGAATACTCCTTTTGCAAAAAGAAGTTACCTTGCCAAGATACTTTTGCTCTATATGCGTATGCGTGTTCCTTTGTGCAACAGTGAAGTTATTCTTTTCCAGAGATCTGGGAGTTCATCCTGGATTTAAAATGCATCAAGAAGAGTATTCCGATTCTCCCCTAGGAGAGATGCAGCCACCCCATGCTGCAGTGGCACTCAGGTCTCAGATTGGTCAGCAACTATCCCAGAATATAAGATTCCCTTGCAGTGTAGGAAAGGGCCCAGAATAATACATCAGTAACTAGAGAACTCAGGCCACAGGAAATGAAAGGAACAGCAAACAGTTCCTTGGTGCTCAGAATAATATGAAGGTTGTTTGAGAGTCTAAGGCACTCTGAAATACCCTCCTTAAGGATGGGGGATAGGGAATAGAAAGGTAAATTATCAGACCAAATTCAACTGCAGGAAAAACAAACAGGTTTCCTAAGACAGGGGGAAACTAATTCCTGTGATGAGTACAGAGGATTCCCCTACTGCATTCAATATACTCCTCCCGGCCTACAAAAATAGACTGGACACTGAAAGATGCCTCCGAACCTAAAGTTCAAGTACCTCCTCTTTATGGGCCCAGAATTCTCCTTCTTTCCCTCAGAGGACCTGGGAGACTTTGGATCTGGTTTGAGGAAAGGGGAAACAGACAATGGCTTGGTGTGGTGGGTCTGACACTGCCTTGGTCCTGCTAAGTTACTTTCTGAATAAAACTGCCATTCAAGGCTACTAAGTTTTAAATAAGAATTAACTGATTTTTAAGGGTTTATGGGTTTCTGTGAGGGCCCACAGGCTTGGATCTGTTCCATCTTGACTAAAGGTCAGAGTTCAATCCTATTCTTGCTCCTCAAGGATGAACAAGAAGATGTATGACAAAAGGTGTGGCTACTGGATGCTTTACTCTGCAAAGGCTAGATAGACAGCAGGATGTTTGACTTATGGCATAGTTACCAGGTGGTTTTTATTTATTTATTTATTTTAAAAAGAAAACAAACTATCTTTTTTTTCATTTTACATACCAATCTCAGTTCCTACTACTTCCCCTTCTCCCATTTCCTCCACCTACCCCGTCACCTCACCCTCATCCACTCCTCAGAGAGGGTAAGGCACATTGCTTTGGAGAAGGTCCAAGGCCCTCCCTACTATATCTAGGCTGAACAAGGTATCCATCCAAAGATATTAGGTTCCCAAAAGCCAGTAGGGATGAATTCTGGTGCCTCTGCCAGTGGCCCCACAGTCTGCCCCTGCCATACAGCTGTCAGCCACATTCAGAGGGACTAGTTTGGACCTATATTGGTTCCTTCCCTGTCCGGATGGAGTTGGTGAGCTCCCATTAGCTCATGTAGACTGTTTCAGTGGGTGTCCCCATCATGGTCTTGACCTCTTGGCTCACACTCTCACTCCTCCCACTCTTCAACTGGACTTGACTGGATTCAGCCCAGTGCTCCACTGAGGGTCTCTGCCTCTGTTTCCATCAGTTGCTGGATGTAGGTTCTATGGTGACACTGAAGATACTCATCAATCCAACTACAGGGCAAGGCCATTTGGGGCACCCTCTCCTCTATTGATTAGGGTCTTAGTTGGGGTCATCCTTGTGGATTCCTGGGAATTTCTCTAGTGCCAGGTTTCTTGCTAGCCCCATAATGGCTCCCTCAATCAAAATAGCTTTCTTTGCTCTCATCTCTGTTCTTCCTCCATCTCGACTATCCTGTTCCCTCAAGTTCTCCTTCATCCTTCCCTTTCCCTTCCTCTTCCCTTTTCTCCCTCCCTTCTTCCCCCACTCCCATGCTCCCAATTTTGTCAGGTGATCTTGTCTATTTCAGCTTTCCAGATGGATCTATGTATGTTTTCTTAGTGTTCACCTTGTGTTACTTAGCTTCTCTAGGATCATGAACTGTAGGCTCAATATCCTTTGCTTTACAGCTAGTATTCACTTATGAGTGAATTTTCTGGGTCCGGGGTACCTCACTCAGAATGTTTTTTTTTTTTAGTTCCATTCATTTGCATGCAAATTTCAAGATGTCTTTTTTTTTTCTTCCATTGAGTAGTACTCCAATGTGTAAATGTACCACATTTTCTTTACTCATTCTTCGGTTGATGGGCATTTAGGTTGTTTCTAAGTCCTGGCTATTATAAATAATGCTGCTATGAACATAGTTGAACAAATGTCCTTGTATTATGATTGAAAATCTTTTGGGTATATGCCCAAGAGTTGGTATTACTGGGTCCTGAGGTAGGCTGATTCCAAATTTTCTGAGAAACTGCCATACTGATTTCGAGAGTGATTGTACAAGTTTGCATTTCCACCAGCAATGGAGGAGTATACTCCTTACTCCACATTCTCTCCAGCATAAGCTGTTACTGGTGTTTTTGATCTTAGCCATGCTGACTGGCATAAGATGGTACCTCAGAGTCATTTTGATTTGCATTTCCCCGATGGCTAAGGATGTTGAAAATTTTCTTAAGTGTCTTTCAGCCCTTGGAGATTCTTCTGTTGAGATTTCTCTGTTTAGTTCTGTATAGTACCTCATTTTTAAATTGGATTATTTGAAATTTTGATGTCTAATTTATATNTATATATATATATGAGATCAGTCCTCTGCCTGTTGTAAATTGGTGAAGATCTTTTCCCATTCAGAAGGCTGCTTTTTATCTTACTGACTTCCTTTGCTTTACAGAAGATTCTCAATTTCAGGAGGTTCATTTATTTATTGTTGCTCTCAGTGTCTGTCCTACTGATGTTATATTTAGGAAGTGTTCTCCTGTGCCCATGCATTGAAGGCTACTTCCTACTCTCTAATCTATCAGGTTCAGTGTGGTTAGATTTACATTTTATTACATTTAGATAGGTTCCTTGTATCCCTGATCTCTCCAAGATTTTTTGTCATGAAGGGGTGTTGGATTTTGCTGAATGCTTTTTCAGAATCTATAAAAAATCTATGAGATGATCATATGGTTTTTAAATTTTATTTTATTTATATGGTGGATTACATTGATAGATTTTCATATATTGAACCATCCCTGCATCTCTGAGATGAAGCCAACTTGCTCATGGTGGATGATTTTTTTTGATGTGTTCTTGGATTCAGTTTGCCAGTATTCTATTGAATATTTTTTATCTATGTTTAAGAGTGAGATTGATCTGTAATTCTCTTTCTTGGTTGAGTCTTTGTATGGTTTCAGTATCAGGGAACTGTAGCCTCATAAAAAGAGTTTGGAAATGTTCCTTCTGTTTCTACTATGTGGAACAATTTGAGGAATATAGTTATTAGCTCTTCTTTCAAGTTCTGGTAGAATTCTGCACTGAAACCATCTGGCCTTGGGCTTTTTTTATGGGGGGGGGCTTTTGATGACTGCTTCTATTTCCTTGCAGAGTATATGTCTATTTAAATTGCTCATCTGGTCTTGATTTAATTTTGGTGCATGGTAGCTATCCACAAAATTGTCCATTTACTTTGAAAAGACACTGGGCCACCTCAGCTAAACTGCCCCTCTCCTCTGGGAACCAGGAACCTGATGATCACCCATGCATGCACTAGAGCTTTGGGTACTTTCCCCTGGAATTCTCCATCCTGTTTATAGTTTTTCTTCAATAGAACTGGGGCAAAATGACCTGCATATGACCTGCAGATGTTTCTCCTTGTTCAACCAACCCAGCAATCACCATAGCAACTGTTATGGTTTTTGTCCCACTCCCAACGACCCTGCCTGCCTCACCTGCCATCTTGGATCTCTGTTCTCTCTCAGCACGCATGTGTCTTTCTTGGGGCCCCCCTCTGTCCCTCTTTCTCTGCTTCTCTCTCTCTCTCTTCTCTCTCTCTCTCTCCCTTTCTCCTTCCCCCCTTCTTTAACTAATAAATATCCAATTCTATTCCATACAATGTGTCTGCCCACGTGTCTGCCACCCATGCCTCCGCCCGCCGCTGCTGGGAATCTGCACCTTCGGGGACTTACTGTGCCGCCTCACCAGCCTGACCCGCGCACTTTGGCTCGCAGCTGCTCTGTCAGAGATTTTTAAACATTTTAAAAAGCAACGACCCATCATACTTAGCTGACAATCAAATGAGCTAGTCACAATGGTTGACAAACGACTTCTGCACTTCCCCTTTTGATTCTGCACCCCCCTTTTGGTTCTGCAGTTTTTCTCTTTAAAAGAAGCCTGTAATAGCTTTTTGATGTCCTTCTCCTCTCAAGGCTGGGGGACCTCTGTTGTGGCAGAAATAAAAATTCCTCCTGTTTTTGCATCAACTGTGGTGTGAGGATGGTCTCTTGGGGCAACTCCTCCTTGGTGATTGGACTTTAGGGTCCAATATTTTGGTGCATGGGCCGGGAAACGAGTTGCCTCCAAACCCAGTCTGGTCCCACCCAAGTTGGAGGTAAGAACGAACGGCTCATTTTTATGTCTGTCTGTTTGTTTACTGTGTTTCTGTGTAATTGTGAGTCAATAATTTGAAAATTGTACCTGGGCAGAGCTAGTATTGGGACGGGACCGAAAGAGGGAGGCAGACGTGTCCTGAGACCCCCTTGTCCTAGCCCCTGAAGGATGCTTCACGGGCATTTTTTTGGGGGGAGGGGCGACCAGGTCACCTTAGTCCCCGGGAGGCGTAATCTGCCTTCATCTGTATTTTCGGTTTCACCGCGGGGCTTCTGGTTTTGAGTCTGTGTCTGTCTTTTTGTACTTTTGTTTTTGTGTGTTGGTGTGTCTTCAATAAAATGCGACAGCACGTAACCACTCCTTTACTCCTTTGACCTTGACTCTAAACCATTGGAAGGAGGTGGAGGACTGAGCTCACAACCAATCTGTGGAAATTCGAAAGAAACGCTGGCAGGCCTTCTGCTCCTTGAAATGGCCCACTTTTAAAGTGGGCTGGCCATAGGACCTGACATTTAATTTGGATACTATTTTACAGGTTAAGGCAAGGATCTTTCAGTCTGGCCCACAAGGACTCCCAGACCAAGTTACTTACGTTTTAACTTGGGAGAGCTTGTCCAGAGACACCCCCCCCCACCCTAGGTCAAACCATTTGTCCCACCTGCAGGAACACAGAGTCCAGTTGATGGCTCCTTGGCCATCTTCCACCCCTCTGATTCTGATGATGGCAGAGACAGCCCCGTCTGCCCCTTCCCCAAGTCTGTTGTCTTCTCTCCCCCTCCCCATGCAGGAGCAACCTAAACAGAAGTCCCCGACACCACCAATCTTCTCTGACACCCAGCCCGACCTCCTGCTTTTTGACCCTCCTCCTCCTCCCTACCCCCAACCTCCTTTGCCCCAGGCCGAAGTACCCCTCCTTGCGCTTGTCCCCAAGGAACCGGCTAGGGATTCGACAGGCCCCCTAGCCCTAATACAACAGA
>LOEQ01002879.1:10175-21584 GCA_001685075.1 Bramus lutescens | reverse complement strand
GAGTGTTCCCCTTACTCCACATCCTCTCCAGCATAAGCTATCATTGGTGCTTTTTTATCTTGGCCATTCTGACAGGTATAAGATGGTATCTCAGAGTTGTTTTGATTTGCATTTCCCTGATGGTTAAGGATGTTAAACTTTTCCTTAAGGGTCTTTCAGCTATTTGAGAGTCCTCTGTTGAGATTCTCTGTTTAGTTTGCTGCTGCCTTTTATTCTGGGGCTGTCTGAATCAGCAGCTGGAACTCCACCTTCAGCAGCAGTTAGTCCATGAGAGATGTAGCTCAAGACAGGTCTGCATCCTCAGGCACCAATTCCTCCAAAGCTACACAGGGAACTTAACTAAATCTCTGTCCCTCTAAAGAACTCAAGATTCAAGGTTTGAGGTAGAATTCTGCTCCTCAGAGAGACTGAATAGCAAGTTGTTCATCTCCTCTCCTTCTAGTGTCTCTCAAAAAAAAACACAAAAAACCCTAGTGCTTCTCCTTGCCCCCCAAACCCTTCTCTACCTGGTTCCTCCTTGCTACTTCCTGTCAGCTAGTTGATGACTCAACATCCTAACCACAGGTGAATTTCATTTAATCAAACACATATTTGTATCATCAAACAAATGTTCAAGAGCATAAGCAAAAGTACCACACCTTAAAATAATATTTCCCAACAATGGTGTTTCATTATAACAATAGTAAACCTAAGACAGAAGCTTTAGTCAATCATAAAATCTCACCAATATGACTGCCTAAATGTGAGTTGAACAAGGACAATTGTCAGCTCAGTCCCATACAAACAGTTATGGATGCATAAGGAATGCTGAGAGTGGGAGATACAATCTTTTCCAAGGAGGAACACACCAGTTGGTTACCCAAGTCAGCTTTAAATACATACAGATAAATTACATCATAAGACTGAACAGGTTATATTTAGTAATACAGGCACATGTGTGTATGCAAATATATATGTATATATATGTACATGCAGCAACAATTAATGATAAAGGGTGATCATGAATTTGGTAGAGAGCAGGGAGGGGTGTATGGGAGGGTTTTGGAAGGAGGAAAAAGAGGGCATAAATGATGTGGTTGTACTATAATGTCAAAAATAAGAGAAATAACTTAAAAATTAGCACTGAAAAAAATTTTAAAGGAAGTCCAATCATTTAATGTCAGTTAGTCTTCAGAGGAACAGATGGTATAAACAGAAATTTTGCATCATTCAAATGTATAATAAAGATGTATAATAAAGAAGGATAGAAAGTTTGGAGAATCAGTACAAGGGTCTATATTCCAGAGCCTCCCTTTTCCCTTTGCATAGTTAGCCAATTATGTCAGATTGTAAAGTTGAGCTCCCACTATGAGGATGAAATGTAGTCCCCATATATGTCAGGGGTAAAAGATAGAGGCCATTTGGGCAGAGTTTGCTCGGTAGCCTGGCTTGGATTCTGGCACACCTATTTTTCAAAAAGAAGTTGCCTTGTTGAGATACTTTTGCTTTGTTTGTGTGTTCTTTATATGACACCAAGATTATTATTTTCCAGTAATATAAATATACCCTTTAGGACCAATAACTCAATAGTCACTTATTCTCTGCAATAACCACCACCCTCTGGAGGAAAATCAGCTTCTCTGATCAAAGCTGGAAACAGCATTACTTTGTGGCTACAAACATGACAATTAGACAAAACTGGGATAAATTCCTTCCCGCTTTGGGCCTATGCCATCCCCCGCAGTGGGCTTTTGGCCATACTTACAGTATCAGGCATGAAGTGACTCCTGTGGAGTGATCCTCAGATCCGGGGGTTGGTTGCCCCATAGTAGTCATGCATTATTACATCATTGGGCATATGTCACCTTGCAGGTGTGAATTGCAGCATGCAACATCTAGAGCTAGTTAAAAATCTCAGTCATCATTACTTCAGGGCTCTATAACTAGTAATTAAGCAAATTCCTAATATTTAAAATTCAGCATTATCTCAAAATACTAATTTTTTAAGAAATTTTTTTTTCTGATCAAACTGGCACTTTATTATTCCTCAGAAGCTGTTATATAGCAAACAGGCAAGGGGGAGGGGAGGGTGTCAGGTCTGCTGGAATTCAGGTCTGGAGACATCCATAGCTGATAAAGAAATACTGAGGGTCTATGATTGTTCACTAACAAAGGAAATGCTAATTGTTTCTAAAGCGGCGGTCGGGTGGGAGAGGCTGTAGGTCTCACTAGGCTAATTTCCTAGGTCCCTGCAAAGGTGACTATCTTACTTGTGAACTTAAGATGGCTGTATCTTTGAACTTCAGCTTTGCCCTGGGTCTTTAATACTATTAGGGTCTTTATGTTAAAAGTTTGAGGTCTTTTCCAAGGTATTGGCATCTCACAACTAGAGAAAATTTATACTGTCTTTTTGGTTGTCATTAATTCTCCTTGAAGAACTTGTGATACACTGTTGAAAAAATGAAGCTGTGCCAAAACCAAGGACCTGTATTTTGAGACCTGTATTTTGTTTAAAATTATTTTTAATGATAAAATTTTTTGGTTGGGAAAAATAGAAATAAGAAAGGAGAGGATGAAGTAAGAAAAACATGCATCATTAATATTTTTACCTGTCAGAAACAATTTTTATATTTTTAATGTTTTTAATAACTGCAATATATTCAAGAATATGTGGCATATTGCAATTCTTAACACAATGGTCAAGAAATTTCAGTGCTACAATGTGCAATAAATTTGTGAGAAGTTTTTGAGTGAAATATTTGAGTTTTGAGAGTATTTGAGTTCTCATGTATGCTTTACACATGATTCTCTAAAAATTTTCCATTTATGATAATACTCCAACTATATGCTAAGGGAACATCCCCACGTTGTTAACCTATCTTGAAGGTAGTGGCTTCTTATCTAACATCTTATGGTTTCAGTCTGTTCATCTTGTGTGAATAATTGGTAACAAGTGTTGTTTTTTCTTTAATTGTGATTCTCAGTTTTTTCTTAATGATTTATTTCAGTGTAATAGCACAAATAACCAACCCCAATAAGAGCATAAGCCTCATCTCTGTTTGTAAAAGTAACTATGATATGCAAAGCAACCAGTTCTCCAGCTGCTCTAAACACTAACAGCCCAAGTACACTGAGAAACACCCTCCATACAGAGCTAGAACTGCCCAGGTCTGGCAGGAAACGGAGTGAGTGTGGGAGCGGATCTAGCAATTGGTAGCAATACAGTACTCTTCAAACACACATTCACATTGCTCTGCACGTGGAGGACTCTAAATCATGGAATGGCGTCTATTCCTTTAATTAGATAAACCAGACCACTAAACAGTTAAGTGCTATGTGTCCAAAAGAACTGTGATGTTAGATGAGATAGAGCATTTTACTGTTTGAAAACATAAAATTTATAACTTTTATTAAGAAAAACTTAAGTTACTGTATACATAAATGGAATTAACTTGCTTTGTAATTAAGTACATAGAAAGATGTTAGACAATCGGCCAAAAGACTCAAATTATGATGTATTACTTTTATAAAAGTATTTGAAAATGTCTAGGAAATTTAGTTAACGAAACAATAAAAGTATCACTGTTTAAAAGTACTTTCTGGGGCTGAAGAAAGGGTTTAGTAGTTGAGAGTGCTTGCTGTCCTGCAGTGGGCCTGAGTTTAGGTCTTACAACCACCTGGAGATCTGATCGCCTCTTCTGTTCTCCAAGGGCTCCTGCACTTGAATGTGTGTGCACACACACCACACCACACACATACACGTTTTTCACACACATACATAAACATATTTTTTAATCTTAAAAAAACTTACAATTCTAAATACTGCTTTTTATGTTCTGTTGCTACTCAAGACATTGAAAATATTAAACTTATGAGTCTCTGAGAAGTCCTGTAGTGTCCTCAAGCCAAAGTTATCCTCAAATATACTCCATAAGTCTCATTGGCACTATCCTTAGGTGGTTTTAAATTTTTTAATTAATTAACTTAATGAATGTATCTCACACTAAAACAACAAATTCCCTGTAAAAGGGTGGGGGCATACTGAATGTTACAAATTGGTTTTTGTCCTCATTGACTTCTCATACATTAAAATTAATGAACAATTGCAAAGATTTTCAAAATCTAATTGAGGCAAGTCTATATTAATGTACCTTAAAAAGTCTTTTTCCCCTCCAAAACTGATACAAACTGAGCATGCCCAGAGGCACCCTTGTTTATCTTCATGAAGACAATCTGAACATGCCAAAATTGTTCTTTTCTGCCATTTTAACCTTTTGAACACTTGTTGCAATACCTTGAGCTGAACATGTCTAACATCATGTCTAATATCCTCACTCTTTGAACTGTTCTTAAATGATGAACTCCTAACAATCAGCTCCTTAACTAGCAATATTCAACAGTGTCCCTGCCTCTAAAACAGTCTCCAATGTGAGTATGCACTAGTTATCCTAATAAATTCTTTGGCTATTATTCTATAGGCAAAGGAATTATCCCTGTAATCCTTTTGTTCTAGAAGGGGATGCTTTAGCAATAACCAGCATGGTCTCCTTGAGTGGTCAACTAATGTATCTCTTTCCATTCTCATTTCTTAGCTGTTTAGATTGTTTTGGCTTCACACACACTCACGTGTTTGGTTTCAATATGAATAAACTATTGGCTCTATTGTACTTTTCAAGACAGCATGATCTTTTCTTTAATTAGCACTGCCAGATGTCACTATTCTGATACCTAATTGGGATTAATACTAGGATATTTCTTGTAAAATCCTGGACCACCCCAGTGGGCACTGTAGGTGGTGCTAGCCTCAGGTAGACCCGGAAGCTCTGCGCAGGAACTCTGGCCTCCCTAATAATACCTGTGGGCTGTTAGACTCTGGCACATTTCTGATTAGAGGACCAATATACCTCTTTGGGTTGTATCTACCACTTTGAGACTGTTGGGGAACTGACTTGCATGTATAATCTTCCATCCTAACTTTTTTCTGTCCTATGAATCCCCCCTCACACACACAGCAAAAGTTTTATAAGATCCTAAAAGGTGTGACATTTATCCCTGTTGCAGGCATTGATCTGTGTCTGGAAGAGAGCTGCTGGAATTTCCAGGTTCTTGTGCCTTTTCATAGTGAATTGTACAAAATTATATAGGAAAGAAAACTGTTTACTAAAGGATGATAACAAACTTGAAGGTGAGCCAGCCCTAGACTTTGTTGCAGCTCCAAAATCTGAACATATGTGGGCTTGGTGACCTCTGAGGAGTCGTTTACCTAGTATCCATTTTACCCACATTCTCATAGCTGGCTCACATGTTGCTGGTTCTCTACACTGCTGCATTTCACAGGTGAACCTTTGGCATGTCCTCTTCCACCCCATGATACCCTCTATTCTTTTACCTATTTCTTCCATCAAACAGGAAATCACTTTCATAGCAATGGAATTCAATCGAATAGCCTCTAATCTGTCCTAGTTCTGACACTGTCTGTCTAGAAATAGCATCAGATCTCAGAACTTGAAAGTTCAGTTCCTGACTTCCACTAGCCTACTTTAGATACCAAACAGAGGCCATAGGTTTCTTAATTTGTGCTTTTGAACATCCAGATATATCAAAATTCTCAAATTCCTTTCTTGATTTTGAGTAATTTACAAAAGTTCTCCATGGCATTTAAGAAAACACATTTATTGGATTATTTTAAAACTCATCACAAAGGATATAGTTGAAAAATAAATATTATCAAGGTAGAAGAACAGAGTTACAATACTTGCTCTAACTCCATGGACCCTGTTTTTGGGGGTGTTAAGTTATTTTAATTATATAAGCATAACTGTTTTGAACTGATCAGCTAACACTTCAGGCTTACTCCTCCCTGACACTGAGGGTGGGGCTCCAAGTCCCAACATTCTAATGCTGCCTTGGTGTTTCTAGTGACCAGATTCCAGCTACTGAGGGGCTTCCAGTCATCAGTTAAATCACTGTCATATACAAGATGCCGTCAATTCAGAGACTTCAAGTGGTGGTAGAATAACAGCAGACATAGAAGACACAAGTTTTCCACAGGATCACAGTGCATGCATTTTTCTCCTTTTAGGAATGACACCCATTCTCTAGAAAATTGTGAGGCAGGATAGAAAGGCAGGGAAAACTGCAGGGACTGTGGTTGGATAGTTTGACCAAACTCTGAAGCTCCTGAGACTGCTCAATAAAATTTTATTTTGCATAAAGGGGAGGAGCCAGTGACTAGCTGACCCAAATTGGCCATAGAGAAGCCAGCAATTTGGATAGAGAAGAGGCAAGGAAAAAGCAGGGACTAGAGTTTGAGCTCTCTTGATTGTTTCTAGCCAGAAAGCAAGGTCAACTGCTACTCAGCCTCTTTGAGCCAGTAAGCTCTTACCCCTGCCTTTGACTTCTGAATTTCACTGATAAATAGTATGATAAAGACTTAATTTAAACCTACATATGACTGTGGCAAAGTCAGGGCCATAGGACCCAAAGCCCTGCCAGGCAGTGGCCTAAGTGGATGCTGGGGCACTGCCTGAGGCATGTCTGTCATGGCAGACAATAATTAAAATATCAGTAGATAATTAAAATATCAGTAGATCCATGTGCAGCCGCTAGGCCTATAGGAAAACAACAGGGAGCATAGGAGGGAGAAAGAAATCCCTCACTCTGGAATTCTATCACAGTTAAGAACATCTTCTTTTTTAAAAAAAGAAATTTATTTATTTATTATGTATACAATATTTTGACTGTGTGTATGTCTGCAGGCCAGAAGAGGGCACCAGACCTCATTACAGATGGTTGTGAGCCACCATGTGGTTGCCGGGAATTGAACTCAGGACCTTTGGAATAGCAGGCCTGTATTGGTTGTTTTTTTTGTTGTTGTTGTTGCTGTGATAAAACCATAGCCATAAAAGGAAAGAAGAGATTACTTGTACATCCAGTTCCAGAGGGACAAGCGTCCATCAAAGCAGGCAGAAGGCATGGCAGCAAGTGGCAGCCTTGGTGGCAAGATCAGGACACTGAGAGATCACATCTTTAACCACAAACATGAAACAGGAGAAAACTTTAAGTAGGGCAATGTTATATAGTCTCAAAGGCCACCCTCATGATATTCTTCCTCCAGCCAGGTTGCACTTCCTAGGTCTCCCCAGACAGCACTATGAAATACCCAAATACCCAAGCCTGTGGGGGACATTCTCATTCAACCCTGTACAGCGCTCATGTGGCCAGCTTATTCTCTCCTTACCTCATTTTCACTTTCAGCCAAACTCCTCTACAAGGTTTAAGGAGAAACCTCTCCTTTCCTCTCTGCTTTTTAAACATACTGTTTCTTTCCAATGTTCCCTCCCCACATAAAGCCATTGCTCCTAATAAACCTCATTCATAAAGCATGATTGTATGCCAGTTCTTTTCATGGACCAACTCTACTCTTTCATTAACACAGGTTTCTTAGCAGCTTTAGAGATGGAACCTGAAAGGCAGGGGAAGGACATATATATGACTCACACCGAGACACTTAACTAATATGTCAGAGCAGTCTATGCCCATGCTTGGGTGCACCGTACTTTCCCTGCTCTTCTTCAGAAGCACATACCTCTGCCTAAGCATACTGCACTTTCTTCTACCCACATCTTTTTCTTTTGACACTCATTTTTAAGCCTATATTAATATGCCCTTATAAAAATCACAAAACTGGATAGTTCTGAAATTCACTTCAGTGTCAAAGCTATAACCCCTAGTGTATCCTACCCTAAGATCCCCAAAAGTCTAAGGGAATATCTCGGGCTAGTGAGGGCAACAGTGTGAATCTGCTGCTCTATCCTCTCGCTCCTGTCAGTTAGACTTTCACAGAACACAAGGAAAAAGAAAAAGATTTACCTCACATCAGTATAGCAATACCAGGTCTGACCAAACTGCATCCTTCTTCCAGTGAAAATTATTAATACCTTGGAGTTTTCTTCACACTATCTCTACAACTTTGAAAGGATCTTTAGAAGATTGTAACTGCTATATTCACTATTTACAATAAGTCAGAAGTTATGATCATCATAATGAAAACGACCCCTTTCCTAACTTCACCAATAAAGCAGAGAAATTTCACTGCACGATGCAAAACCAAATGTCCTCTGCTGGAAAGTGGTTCTCAGTCTCGGAGCTGTCACTTCCAGCACTGTTTAAAACTCTTTTCTTTCCTGGTGCATCCACTGTGTAGGCAGGTTAATTGTGGGGACATGGGAAGGGGCGGGGTCTCAGTCTGGAGTCAGGTTGGGGCCTCTCACCAGCCCGAGACTCGAGAATCTTAGCACAATGACCTTTTTCTCAAGGGTTGCTGACAGAGTATATTCCTTTCACATCTAGATATTCTTATTCTAAAATAGCAGTGAATTTGATCTAATGACAATGTATCTGACCTTGGGTTAAGGCCTCCTTCCTTTCCCCAGACTTTGGGTACAGCAAAAAACACTCTACCTTTCTATATGGCTGTGTTCTAGACTTCATCTTATTGACTGTAATTCTGTCAGGTGCCCCTCAGGTATCATTCAACAATCTCATTTAAGTATCTTAGCAACCATTTTGAAACAGTAACCTCAAAGCTATGAATATCTTAGATAGCTATTGTAATATGAAGAGAAGTGCCTGAAAAGAACTGAACATTTCCCTGAGCCTTCTGCAAACTTCAGTGATGTGGAGAGGTTGAAATATTGCAAGTCCAGTACCAAATTATCTTGGAGCATCTTTACAAGGCTCTTAATAGCCATTTATAGCCATCTTCTGTACACAAACTAAATCTTTGTGACCATTAAGTTAATCCTTTGGTGTGTAGATGCAGACCCCTAGTCTCCAAGTAGCCAGTGGGCTGAGAACATTCACAGACAACATCCAAGTCTAGCTTTATTAGAACCCACATACCTGATGTTTGTACCATTGTATTTGAAAGTGTCCTGATTTGTAACGTTTTTGTTACTATAAAATTTCCATGAAGCTGTTACAAGGTTGGAATATGGAACTGGAAGTAACCTAAATCTGTGTTCCTGGACTATGATCATGCAAATGTGGTTCCAGAATAGACTCTCTCTTATCCCTTTTGGAGTGAGGGTTGTATTTTATCATTGTAATAAATAAAAATTGATGCTATGTTTTCAAAAGCGCCTCAAGCCAGCTTAGGTAAAAACACAGACAAATGCACTAGTCTAGCCATCCCCCAACAAACACACACACACACACACACACACACACACTCTGCCGGTCATCATCCCATACACTCAAACTAAAGTTTAGAGAAGACAGTTACTAACAACCATGCTTATCTGCAAGGTCATGCACCTAATTAGCTTTAAATTAAACAAGATATAGAATGTAGAGATATAAAGTCGTGGATTTGTTCTTGTTGATGCTGAAAAGAGAGGCACGTAAGCAACAAATAGAAAGGTAAGACCTAGCTGACAGATGAGAGCAACTCTCTGGTTCCTCAAAAAAGAGTGGGCAAGCTTGTTTGTTTTAGGATTTAAAAGCTGTTCTCACTCACTCAGAACTAATACCCCACTTTGTAGAACTGTGAAATAAACTGCCAGGCTTTTGACACTCCAAGTCTCCAGTGAACTTATTATGAAGTGAGGATCGTTAGCATGGACAGTAAAAACCAGGAGCTAGTGAGCGTGGACTTTGTATTGTTTTGTTTAGAGACAGGGTCTACATATTTGTTTAGGGGAGTGCAGGGCCCTTTGTTTCATCCCGCCTGGCTAACTTAAACCTGAAATAATCACACAGAAATTGTATTAATTAAATTACTGCCTGGCCCATTATATCTAGCCCCTTCTTGGCCAACTCTCACATCCTGATCTAACCCATTTCCGTTAATCTGTGTATCACCACGAGGTCGTGGCTTACCAGGAAAGATTCAGCATCTTTGACCTGGTGACTTCATGGCAGCTCTCTCTGTCTGTCTTCCTCCTCCCAGCATTCAGTTCTGTCTTCCTGCCCATCTAAGTGCTGCCCTACCAAATGCCAAGGCAGTTTCTCTATTTAACCAATGAAAGCAACACAAATACAGAAGGACCTCTTACACCATATATCCCCTGGCTAGCCTGGAACTCAGAAGAGATCCACCTGCCTTTTGTCCTGAGTGCTGGGATTAAAGGCATGGGCCAACATACCCAACTCTTTTTTTTTTTTTTGGAAATGTGTATGAGTGTATTAGGGTTCTTTTTAAGGTTTTTATTGCTGTGAAGAGACACCATAACCACATCATCTCTTAAAAAGAAAACATTCACTGGGGTGGCTCACTTACAGTTTCAGAGGTTCAGTCCATTATCATCATGACAGGGAGTATGGCAGCATGTGGTGTTGGAGTAGCTGAGAGTATTACATCTTGCAGGCTACAGGAAGTTGACTGAGACATAGGAAACTTCAAAGCCCTACCCCACAATGACACCCTTCCCCCAACAAGGCCATACTCACTCCAACAAAGTCATACTTCCTAATAGTGCCACTCCCTATGAAATTACGGGGGTCAATTACATTCAACCACCACAGTAAGTGTTTTCCCTATATGTAAGTCTGTATACTGCATGTATACTTGGTGACCACATAGTCTGAAAACCAAACCCAGGTTCTCTGCAAGAGCCATAAGCACTCTTACCTCGAAGATATCTCTTTAACACCAACAATACAATTTTAGAAATACATCGTAAAGAGAAAAGCAAATGTCTTAATATACAAAGATGCTTCAAGCAATACATGATGAACTTAGCTGAAGAAACATAAATAATGACCCCAATTCATAGCAAAAGTCAGAAAGCCACACAATGGGAAGACACAATAGAAAATGTCTGACTGGGCAGTCATCCAAAAGAATTATTTGTTCTAGTAAATCTTTATAACTCCATTCCCATTAGGGATCTTACAATTTAGTAATATGACCATCAGTGGTAATCCTGCAAGGTTTTGGTTTTAAATACAAGATATGCATTTCTCTGATGACTAAGGATGTTGAACATTTCCTTAAGTGTCTTTCAGTCATCTTAGATTCCTCTGTTGAGAGTTCTCTGTTTAGGTATGTACTCCATTATTTTAAACAACTCTGAGATTTCATCTTATACTTGTGAGACTGGCCAAGATAAAAAAAAAACAAAAACAAAAACAAAAAACACTGATGACAACTTATGCAGGAGAGGATGTGGCGTAAAGGGAACACTTCTGCACTGCTGGTGGGAATGCAAGCTGGAACAGCCCCTTTGGATATTAGTATGGCAATTTCTCAGAAAATTAGGTAACTACCTAACAAGATCCAGCATTACCACCTTTGGGCATATATCTGTAGTGATAAGGTGAGCAGGCCTGTCTTTTGTCCGGCCTAGCTCCTGCATGGCTAGCTTATACCCTGAAATAACCACACACAAATTGTATTCATTTAAACACTGCCTGGCCCATTATATC
>LOEQ01002878.1:175381-215526 GCA_001685075.1 Bramus lutescens | reverse complement strand
ACACACACACACACACACACACACACACACACACACACACACACACACCCTCTAGGCAGGAGACCACTGCACTAGGAGAGTTTCCTGACTTTTCTTCGTTTCCCTTGACACTGGACCATGGGTCAGTTGGTGATTAGGGAGTAGAATACATAAAGTAGCTGCCTTGTCTCAGAATTTTCACTACAGCATCTCTGAATAAATACTAGTCTAAGCTCACATTTACTTGGAATCTCTTAGAAGATTTACTCTAAAGATCTGTATATATTCCCATTATTATCTATCAAAACTCATTGAGTCACATGATTATAGTGGCAGCACTTGGGAGCAGGAGGTAGGACAATCATGAATTTGAGATCATTTTGGGCTGTATAGTAAGACACAGTCTCAAAGAGGGACATAAAATATCATTTCACCAGGAGCAGGACTCTGTTCGGGCACTGTCTAAATTTTCATCCATTCAGAAATCACATTAATGTGTGGTAAATATGCTGCTCACAAATTTTGTTATTTGCTGTTTGCTAATGATTCAAAATTTCACCTTGAAACATTTGAGACCCCTATCCAGAAAGTTTAACTCACCAAGATGCAAGACTCTAGTCACCCCCAACTCTTGGGAAACATCTTAGAAAAAGGGGCAGAGAGGAAACAGGGACTGGAGTGAGTTGGGGTGTGGTGTGGATTGCCAACATCCGGGACCAAGAGGCCACTATGCACTTCAATAGGGTGTCCAGTATAAACACAGCACTTGGGACTTTCCTGGGACTATGTTGCTGTGGCTCAGTTTAGTGCCCGGATGGCAGCAGGGCAAGAGGAGTACACAGGGGAGATGGCGGAAGTGACCCAGGAAACAACACCAAGCATTACCACAGCAGCTTTGTGGAGCATGTTGACCTCATCATTTAGCATTTGGAGGTGGGTAATGAGTATTTTAATAACCCACCAACCAAGCCATCCATTCCAGGTCCTTACATCCATTCTCACAACTGTTAGCGATATTAAAGTCAATGCAACCCCTCTCCCCAGGCTTTGGCCTTGTACTCCCTCACCAAATTACTGTAGAATCTACCTTTGCTCTACACTTCTCTGACGTCCGAGCAGCTGACGCGACTGGAGAAAAGCTCACAACCATGAGAACTGTGCCACACTACCCTGTGCCTGGCAACTCAGGGAGCCTTCAGTGAATCTGGTAGCCCATCTGTGTTTTCTGAGTAAATTAGCTCTTCTCTCCTCAGAGAAAACCATACCTCATCTTCTGCTCTTTCCTCAATAGCTTCTAATAGGTCCTCCTCATTGATGGGGGCTAGCTGATAACCTTGACTCTAATTTAAAAAGAAAAAAAAATGGAAATCATCACAAGAAGACACCCTTGACTCCCCACTCCTAAACCTGCCAAGGTTGGACAAGTATGCGCTCTTTCCTTCCTAGTACAAAAGATGATCAGGCTGTGATCATTGCTTTTCATTTTCTCTAAAACTGTCTCAATCCTTCCCTCACCTGCAACCTGGGTTTCCTTCATTCTTTTGAATTCTTCTTATAAACATTTGAATATACCGTATTTCTCCTTATCATATATTATATATAAGTTGGCAAACTTCAGATCGATTCCCACTTGTTGCTTGACAATTCTTACTTGACACAGACGGAAGGTTTTTTAGATTACTATCATGCTAATTATAGAAATTTTAGAGTGTTGTACATGTTGAAGTCTGAGATTTGGTGAATCCTTTATAAAGACTGGAGAATATGTATTTGCCCAATTCTAAGCTGCGGTGTCCACTGGAACCAGGTATTTGGACTGGCCACTCTTTATTCACACAGTGCTAGGCTTTGGCCTTCACAATAACTTCTAGTCTTTAGGCTCCTTTATTCCACCAGCGCTTCCTAAGAGCCTTCAGGATGAAGTTCACCTTTTTAGCATGGCAGAGAAGGACTGCTTTCACCCTCCCAGTGCCTTACATCCAGGAGTGTTACCTTTTGCCTCTCTACTTTTTGACCATATGAAGGACTGGTCTCTCCCAAGGGGACTTGCTTTCTTTGTCTTCTAGATCTCACTGTGTACTTCCACTTCTACCCAGAATATTCCTTTTCCCACCCTCTTGTGTCCCTCTGTTTCTATATAATCCATTCCTACTTACATTTTAGGACTCAGTATAGATGTCACCTACTTGAGGAAGCTAAATACTTCCGGGGCCATAGAAGAGGTTTCTCCTGTGTGCTCAATGACGCTGTTCATTCTCCTAAAATACACAGACATCCTATCCCCATGCATTACCTAGCCTAAAGCATGGCTGCATTCCCTTAGGTCATCTAAAAGATTCCTTATTTGGCTGAAACTATTTTTCCTTGTGTTGACTCCTGTGCTACCATAACCTACATAAATGATGTTATTAAGTTGGTACAACAAACTTCTCAATGCACAGAGGGAATACCTACTTTTAGGAAGAGGGTGGAGAAAGGGTTTAGAAGACAGTGAACCAAGAGGAACATAGTAGGTACAGACAACATACTCTCATGACCTGTTAGCCTCTGGCTACGTGAGTCCTGAATATCCCAGAGTATGCACTGGTTATAACTAATTCAGATAAAAGAAGGGAAACACACAGACAGACAGACAGACAGACAGAAAGAGACAGACAGAGAGAAAGAGACAGACAGACAGACACACACACACAAATAGAGATCTCTGTCGCTGTTCTTAGCTCAATTATTGAAGGTGATAAGAATGTGGTTTTAGTGAAACTGACTGATTGGTTGCAATGTCTTCCAAGGGGTATTGGGAATTCCCCAAAGTCTTCACAGAGAGGAAGCTCATAGGATCACTAAAAACTGCCCCTTCTGCGTCAGCCTTCATTGTTCTGGCACACAGAGCATGACTGTTGACCATTCTGAATCATTTGTTAAACAACTGATAATTGGTATATACACTGACATTCCACAACTTACACCACCCCCATGCACCAACAACTGAGGAATGTGATCAAAATGAAATCATTTCATTAAGTGTTAACAAAAGATTATAACTCTCTGACCCCAGAAAAGCTTTTAAACTTGTCTGATAGTAGATACGGATGTAGATTTTTGCTTTCCTTCTGAAGAAATAGAAGCCAAGAGAGCAACAAGGTTTGCTCAAGAACATTTTGCCCTTTGGTGAGAGAACTGTCACTAGAACACAAGACCTCTGACTTTGCATCCACTGCATGTTTGAGCATATTGCCATAGCGCCAAACACAAGAAACAGCGCCCATGTACATATCCAACCAGCAGATGGCGATCTGCCGGCAGTCTGTCTGCGCGCCTAGTTTCTTACTCTAAGTAGCAGGTGAAGTCTCCAGTTGCATTGGCTGTTTCTACAAGTTGTCTCATCTCATTAGATAAATGGTAGGTAGAGCTGATGTAATAAAGAAATATTTTAATATTTACATTTTATGATTTACTGTGAATAAACATAAAAAAATGTTCTAGCTTAGTTGTGGAAAAATTTTTTGCTTAGTTTTTTTTCCCCCCTAAGTGTCATAGCTGGGAACAACCCCAAGACTTCGTGCATTCTGGACAAGCACTCTGTTACTGAGCCACATGTCAAGGTGTAATTGCTGAATACTTTTAATACCTCACCAGTCAGTGTCTTGCATAAGTGAGTGAAATGCATGAATTCTCACTTGCTCTTAGAAGCAAAGGATTCTGTAAGGGTCACATCAATACCCGTTCTCTCTATACATGTGGCACATGCAAAAACCAAACCTGAGAGATGATGTAGTTTCACATTCTTAAAACTGCAGTTTTAAAATGCTACTGTTTAAAGTGATGTATAGTGACCATCAGAACGATTATTAGTTTCATTAGTTCGTTTTTTTCTGTGACAGAAATGAAAATTTGTCATTTTTGCCATAATTCCAACAGTCCTATCTGCTGTTTGCCCCTCTGGAGCAGTTTCTCTGAGCATCTCAGGAAGCTGGCCTTTGTGGGCTGGACCTACTGGATGCTCTCTGTCTGGTTTCTGTTTGACTTGAGCAGTGAGGGGCAGCAGCACATCAGTCAGCAGCCTATTCCCAGAGTTCTAGATTTCTCTGTCTGTCTGTCTCCCTCTCACCCTCTGCCCTTTCTTCTCTCTATGTGTATTTGTATATGTGTGTGTAGGTGCGTGCCACGACATATGCCTGGAGGTCAGAAGACCACTTCCAGTGTCAACTTCACCTTGTTTGAGACAGGGTATCTTCTTTGCTTCTGGCACACCAGGTTAGGTGGTCCTAGAGCTTCTGGGATGTCTGTCTCTATCTCTCATCTTGCCATAGGAACTTTAGGCTTACAGATGCACACCCCTGCATCTAGACTTTCCTGGGTTCTGGAGGTCTAAGCTCAAGTCTTCACACTTGTGCAGCGAGTGCTTTACATACTGAGCCATCTCCCTCACCCTGGTTGGGTTCAAGTTGCCTTCCCTGCGCTCTTTCAGACCCATGGATAGGAAGACTTTGCCTACTGGTTTTGGTTCCCCTATTCTGTCTATATTTCTGAAGATAGCCCTTAACTGTGCTTTCTTTACTTTAAATTATATACATGCATATGTGTTTATACATGGGTATATGTGTGTGTGTGTGTGTGTGCATGTGTGTGTGTATGCATGTGTGTGTGTGTGTACAGGTGCACGCAGAAGTCAGAAGTGCATATTAGATCCCTGAAGCTGAATTTAGAACCAAGCATGAGATGTGGGTGTGGGAATCCTAGTGCAGTGTGAATGCAAAAGCAATAATACTCTTAACCACCAAGTTATCTCTCCAGTCCTATTATGTTATGTTTAATACAAACTTGTAGTGTGTCATCTATTGCCTGATGCCAAAATACATGGCTTTGGAAAATCCAGTGCTATAGTGAATGAGCTGCCTTGTGGGTGCTGGAAATTGAATCTGGCTCTGGAAGAACAGCCAGTGCTCTTAACCACTGAGCCGTCTCTCCAGCCCCATCCATGTACTTCTTAATTGCACCACTGTGAGAACCTAGAAGCAGTAACATCTGGCAATAATGAGCACACATAGCTTTCATATCTTGGCTTCTAAACCCTTTCCTCCAATTACATGAAAGCAATTTCTTCAGGACAAAAAATGTTTCAAGGTGAACTTAGAATGATTTTAGAATGACAGAAAACAAAGAAGCACAAGAGAGTGTGAACACGGGAGTCATGGCTAAGAGCCAGAGTGAAAGGGCTACCATGGCCATTCCAGAAAAAGATAAGATCTCCTGAGTAATTGGGAGTGCAGGGGTCACAGGAGAGGGTAAAAGGGAGGAAGGGAGGGGAGGGGAGAAAAATGTATAGCCCAATAAAAACAATAAAAAAAGAACTTGTTCCAGAAAAATCACATTATATTTTTCTTTGAAAATTATTTTTTAAATTATTTAACAATGATAAACCATAAGTATTGCTTTATTATAATTGCTTTTAAGAATTAATATACTCTTGAGGGCTTTTCATGTGGGTTAAACGTGACTAGGCCTTCTCTATTCCATTATCAGCACCCACCTAGCTTGTTCCAGTGTGACTGGCATACTTGCCCACGGGAGAGTGAAGCCCATAGTCACTTGGAGACCCTAAATAAAGGAAGATGTAAGTGTGGGTCAAGCCATTACCCCGCCGCAGCTATAGGGAAATATTCGAGACCTGTGTTTCAGGGCAGTACCTTTTGAATCTGAAACAATCAGAGCAAAATTTCATCCCATAGATAGCTGGATGCTATTAACAGCCAACCCAGCCAAGAAGAGATGGCTCAGCTCCCATCCCAAGGATAGAACTTGACCTTCCTTTGTTAACTAACTGGCACTGCCAGGACTTCCATGATGTTCTTGTGACCACCTCAGGAGACTGACGACACCCTTGAACAGTAGATCGTGGGATATGAAGCATGGTCAAAGTATCTGGAGAGGGGAATCTCAGAATCCACCAAAGGCCAAAGGTTTCTTAAAGGAAGTTAATTATGAACATCAAACAGGAAAGGTCTGGATTTTCCTGGCCAACCTGATTTATTAGCTTTGAATAGGAAGTTGAAAAGCTTTTTATTCCCACCCACAGGGGGAAGATAAACATTGTGATCATCTGGGATTTTTATATGACAAACATAAAGGTAAATAGAATTGCATGGCATGTGTTTGTGTGTACATGCGTGCACATGTGTGTTTGTGTTAAGGCCAGAGATGAATGCTGACTTCTTCCTCAATTTCTCTCTACCTTGTTTTTTTGAGACAGAGTTTCTCACTGCTTGGAGCTTTTTCACTAACTGGACTGGATGTCCAGTAAGCCCCAGGGAACCTTCCAGCTCTGCCTGCCTGTGCTCTGGGATTATAGGGTATTCCACTGTGTCAGCCTTTTACATGGGTACTTGGAATCTAAATTCAATCCTTATGTTTGCAAGGCAAGCACTTTACAGATTAAGCTATCTCCTAGCCCTGAGAAAGAGAATTTTAGCATGTAAAGGCAGGGCTGTTTTATTTGGAAAAAAAATGTGAGTTCCTTAAATCCAATTTTAAAACAAATTGAAATGTTCTCAAATCTCACAAATGTTTGAGACATTATTGTGAAATCATTTTTAGTAAAAAAGTATAATCCCATTTTTAATTCTCTTTGATTTATAAACATATACAAGAAAAAGATATAAAACCAAACAATTACTTAACAATTATGTTTGTGATTCTGATTCTTGACTCCTCTGTTCCTTGAGGCCATCCTCCTGTCCTGGGTGATCTTACTTCCACATATAGAAGGAAATGGGCTATCCTGCCACTCTCAGTGGCCTATGTTGGGCTCCAAAATACAACTGTGCATGTTGTCTTATGGGACAAGGTCTAAGATCTGTGGTGAAGAGTAGTCCTCCTTACGGCAGAGAGTTTCCTAGCATTCTTCACCCTGGAGCAGGAAATAACAAGAAATGGGAAAGAGGGAGAGTTAAGAGTCTTGTCTCTGGGCTCTCCATGACCAGGAGTCCAAACGGGCCTGAGAAGGCAGATGGTCAGGTCTTCTTGTGGATGGCACAGGAAGTAGGCAAGGAAGAGGAGGAAGTACCATTTCCCTTTCTAGTCAATGATGTCTGCTCAAACATCATAGATAATTTACAATCAACTAAAGTATGGAGGAGGGCGGGGCTCATGAAGTATAGGGTAGTGCAGCTGAAGGCCGTTGTGGCAAGACATTGGTTAGCAGGGTACCCAAGGAGCGAGTGGGCCCAGGTGTGCCGGATGTGAAGTCAGATAGCTTTCACTTCCCGGATTCACGGGGTTTCCCTCGCAGCGCCACTGGCTGAGGCATTGTGGGAGCCTGTTTGACTTATGGTGGATTCTCAGTAAGTTGCTCGCAGGAATGAATCGAATGTTAAGTGCTTCAATTCTCAGTGCTCTATGGAAGATGATTAATTTTAAGACATTCTGATGATGGTGTGGAGTGACGTCCCTCTTAGGTTACTATGGCCAACCCTAGTAAGTGTTTTAGTGGGCTTGGGTTGATTAAGACCCTTAGTAGGAAGTCTCAAAAATCTCTCCTCAAAGCTCATGGAGAAGTAGAGGAAAAGGGCTTGCTTTTGTGGCAAATAGGGAAGGGCAAGGGTGGATGCAGCTGCAGGTAATGCTTGATCCGGAAGTGTCAGGGCTCTTCTGTTTATAGCTCTTAAGTTCTGCTCTGTGTTAGTTCAGCTAGGTGAGCTCTCCCCTCAAGGAGGCAAGATACTAGCAGCTATTCCACTTTTTTTTTAGATTTAAACCTCAGATTTTAAATATACTGGTTTAAAACCAGCAAAATCCAGTTTGTTTATTCATTACAACTAGAGGTGTATGTTGTCTTTAGGTAGACAAATCTAGGCTACTTTTGACTTTCATACCCAGAACTTTAGTAAATCTTTTCTTGGCCCTACTCCTAAGTTCTGCTACATAGGTACAAGAGCTCCCAAGGGGTCCTGAAAGACTTCTTTCTCATTCAATAATAATGTTACGTATGGTTTTGTTTTGTGGGAAGTGTTGAGTTTTCTGGTATATTAATGATCATCTTCTCATGCTTTTTAGTGTTGCACATTTAAGCCTGTGAGAGAATTCCATTAACGTTGTTGTATTGATTTCTTGCAGAGTCTGTATATACACAATTAGTGCACTACATTATACTTGAAATTTCTCGAGCCTTCTTTTTGGTGACTGTGTAATATTTTTTGTACAGATGTCTTCTTATATATTAACTTGTCTTCTGCTGATTAACTTTGGATTCTATGATTTTTAACCTCAGTGTTAGCAGTGCTTCCCTTTGCACACTGGTATTTGTGAAATAAAGTCTTAGAGGCAGGTCGAAGAACATCAGGAAGTGCCCCTTTGACATGTGTGTGTGTGTGTGTATGTGTTTGTGTAGGTAGCATTACACACTGGTTAGGAGTATGAACTCTGGGAATAGGCTCCCTGGGGTAATGATTTGGCTTTCTTCCTTATCAGTTTGGTGGTCTTGGGCAAGTTACTTAAATTTCTATGTCTTGTTTTGCTAATGGGTAAGATGGGAATAATGTCATCTTTCTGCTAGGGTTGTAAGGATTAAATGAACTAATTTGCTGAGATTCCTCAATATCTGTTATCTGTTCTAGTTCAGACCCGGAAGCTACCGTAGTGAAATGTTCATATGTTGCATGGGCCAAGAACTGGGATACTGGTTTATTTGGATACGCTCCTGGTCAGACACTCAGCATTCTGGAGGTGGTAGCAGGATGAACAGGAGTTTGATGTCAGACTGGTATACCTGAAAGACCCCTTCCCAGAATGAAAGAGAGAAAATAGCATTGTTAGCCCCGAATCTGCTACTTTAGACAATGTTTCTGCTTGTATGTGAATGAGCAGATGAATAAAGCTACATTTAAGAACTGCCTCTCATTTCTTCCTGCTGTTTCCAAGCACCAAAAAAGCCTTGATAAGCACCATAGTGACCCTTACCTGTAAGTACTTTTGAAGGAAGCATGTAGTGATCGTGCCTAAACCTACTGTAACGGAGAGATGGGTAAGAGATGAAACAGTTTCCATGCCCCAAGAAATGAGGGGGCCTGCTGAGAGCAGGAACTTCCTGCTCCCTCCTGGGAGGAAGGGTTAGACTATGTACTTCTATTTTAAAAGGAGAATGACCTTTTGACCTTGGGAAGTCTGGTACAGGGCTTGTCCTGTGATGACCTTTAACCAAATGGTATCTTTCCATGTTCCATTTCAATTTTTTTGGGGGGGTCTTTTCAAGATAGGGGTTCTCTGTGTAGCCCTGTAAACCAGGCTGGCCTTGAACTCAGAAATCTACCTGCCTCTGCCTCCTGAGTACTGGGAATAAAGGTGTGCACCACCGCTGTATTCAAACTTTTGTTAGACACCGAAATAAAGTCTGTATTTGATGCTGTGACCAGTAGGTACTTTGAGCTTTCATCCTGACCTTCCTGGTGGCATGATTTTCCTTTATTCAGTTGAAGTTTCAAAGACCCAGCTACTGAGTCTGTCAAATGGGCATTGTTATTATTATTAATGTAATGACTTCCTGTCTCAGATGAGGAATATAGCTGGACATTTTAAAAAAAAAGAGCAAACAAATAAATTAGAGTAGGTAATATGTCCCAAAACCTTGATCTGGAAGTCACTCTTCATGGCAAAATCATGATAGTATTAAATATCTAGGACATTCTTAGCAGGTGTTAGGCAAGGGGAAATCCTGGTTTTTGAATTGTCTTGCAATGTGGTTAGAATTGACTATTATAATTGCCATTTATTTATTTTTGAGATAGGCTCTCATTGTATATCCCCAGGTGGCCTAAGACTTGCTGTGTAGTGCAGTTTGACCTTGAACTTGAGGAGATCCTCCCGCCTTTGTCTGCTGGGGTTAGAGGTATGTGCCACCAAACTCAGCTCCACTAACATTTAAAGGTTTGGAAAGTGGAAGGGTCTACATGAAATGAAATTTAGTTATTTTTTTAAATCAGGCAACACATATACCCAATTGACCATCACTCCAAACATGCACAGTACCTTCAGCAGTGTGGCATGCTACATAATTCTAATTGTTAGCTTGGTGTTTTTTATATTGTTTAAAAAATAACCAGGAACCAGATGCGCAGAAAACAGATTAAAGAGCGCTTATAGTTACCAGATCCAGCATGGACTCTGAAGCCAGGACACTGTTATCAGGGGAAGATTCAGGAAAGATCCAGAAAAGTCTTCATGACATTAGGTACAAACATGGATCTCTCTGGATGAACGATCTAATATACCTTCTGTTTTAATAATGAAGCAGGTGCCAGGGTTGTGGCCTCTCACGGGGGTCTTCATTTGCCATAGATAACTGGGTGGTTTCTGTTTTGTTTGTGTGAATAAATATTTGAAGGCAGAAACTGTAGAAGGTTTTGCGGCTGTTATGATGTTATTGATACACGGCTGACACTGTTATGGTGGATGCTAGCAGGTTACATTATCTTTATGCCTTCAAGGTAACCTGAAGCAGCCTTGTCTATTGCCTTGGCACTACCTTACCCTGGAGCGTCTGCCCTGCCAGGGAATGTAACCCTAGCCAACTGCCTGCCTCACAGAGGCTTATTTAGCTACTGACAGCAGGAAAGGAAGGAAGAGCGTGAAATCCCCCAGGATGAATGCTTTCTTGCAGGGACAGAGAGATGACTTGGTGAGGATGGGCCGGCCATCTCCTCTTCAGGCTCGGAAACTGTGACTCGAAGTCAACCGGGAAGAAGACTTCCTTTTCTCTTTTGAACTCTGCCATGTATTGCTACAGGTCATGTCGGTGTGGAAAGCGAGGCTTACCAAAAGCCTGACGTTCTCATCTGGAAGGATGCACTTCTTTCCATGTTCGGCTCTGCTGGCTTGTTTTGGTAACACCAGGGAGAATGCTGCCTTTGATCAGTCCAGCTCAACTGATACTCACTCCACCATCTACGTCCAGCCCATGGCCAAAGCAGGCAGGCATCCAAGTCACCCCAAGGTAGAAGAAAGTGCTCCGGAGAAAAGGCGAGATTCTGATATGCACTCAGAGCGAAATGGTGGTGCCAATGGCAACAACAGCAAACACAACGTTGTCCAGCCCACAGAGACCCTTGAGAATGTGCTCCGGTGCCTAAGTGATGAACCAGACTGTGAGGCAGTTACTTTCCAGACATCCATTCCTAGACCATCAATTATTGACACGCCAAAGGTGAGTGAGTTTTCCCAGTGCTGTTACAGATGGGGAGGTGTCGGGCAGCATTCTGTCGGGGAACTCTCTGGCAAACATCCTTGTTTAAATTCATTACTGCATAAGACACAGGGAATTCTCACTCATGAGAGGAAATGTGTGGAAAAACTTTTAAATTTTCAGCATGTTTTCTGAAGATGTAGGGAGAGAAATGATAGCGAGTCCAGAAGGTGGCAAACTCAACTTTAATTAACTGGTGTCTAAAGATGTCTCAGAACAGTTTCTCCAGAGGATATATGATGTATGCATATATATATATATCCACACATATGTAACACACATACATATGCTTTTTAAAAAACTGATCAGTTCTGGGCAGTGGTGGTGCACGCCTTTAATATCAGCACTAGGGAGGCAGAGGCAGGCAGATCTCTGTCAATTTGAGACCAGCATGGTCTACAGAGCAAGTTCCAAGACAGCCAGGACTATATACAGAAAAACCCCGTCTTCAAAAACCAAAAACCAAATCAAATCAAACCAAACAAATACAAAACTGATCTATAACTTTATAGGTATTAAAACCCACAGTACAACTATGGGATTTCAGAAATCACCTTTGTGGTTAGAATGTATTTTGTATGGAAAATTGGGAATGATGGAGAAAGCTGGAAATGTAAGCAGTGCTGTGTACACAGCAGAAAGGAAGTGATGAAAATGATATTCATAAGTTGCTAGGTGGTAGTGGCACACACCTTTAATCCTAGTACTCAGGAGGCTGAGACAGGGAGATCTCTGTGAATTTGAGGCCAGCTGGTCTACAGAGTGAGTTCCATGACAGCCAAGGCTACACAAAGAAACCCTGTCTCAAAAACTAAAAACAAAACAATGAAAACAATCATAAATTGATGCGTCTATAACTTTGAAGATTTACTAACAGGAAGCAGAAAGGGCTTTGGGTGCTGGCCACACTACTCCCTAAGGCCCAGTCTTGAGTTGCTGTCTTTCCTTTTTTTGTCGTCCTTGAATTTTGATTTTTGCATGTTTTGAGTTGGTTGTACACATATCATATTTCTTGGCAATCCCAATTAAGAGGGGTGGTTGAGAAAGAGTTTCCTAAAGGGTATATTCCCAAAAATGTTACTTAAGTATTTTGTTGTTGTTGATAATTTCTTGCCCAATTAATTTAGGACCAGGCTTTTAAGATCTGCAAAAGTTTTGAGTATTCATTAGTTAGATGTTCTGATTTAAAACTTTTTTTTTTCTTAGCCAGTTCAACAAATAATAGTTTTTTGGTCTGATTTTCTGACTTGGACTAGAGTCTTTTAGAAACAAACTATAACTTGTCTAACAGCAAAGATAAAGTTAAAACATAAAATATGGTTCTAATTGACAGTCTATAGCAGTGTTTCTCAACCTTCCTAATGTTGAGACCCTTTAATCCAGTACCTCATGTTGTGGTGACCCCAACCACAAAATTATTTTTATTGCCACTTCATAAATCTAATTTTGCTACTGTTATGAATTGTGAATGTAAATATCTGTTTTCTGATGGTCTTAGGTGACCACTGTGGAATGGTCAGTGTACCCTGCAAAGGGATCACTACCCCACAGGTTAGGACCACTGTCTATAGCATTGTATTAAGGGAGTGAACAGAGATCTGAGGGTGCAGCTTGGTGGTAGAGCGCTGGCTTCATATGCTCCAGGCCATGAGCTCCATTCCAGAACTGCTAGGGAACAAACAGATGATTAAGTTTACACTCCATTGTTTGGATTCTTCTGTTCTGAAATTGGGCAGAAGGTTTCACCAAACCCTGTCTAACAGCAGTGATTTTCTTTTTGTTAACATCACTAAGCACTAAGTCAACCCCCTAAAAACCCAACATACTTGTTTAGTTTTCTGTGCATACCCATGTATAGATTGAGATATCTGTAGTGGATCTGGGTACACACAGGGCCAAGTTCACATTAGCTACCTGTTCAAGGGATGAATGCAGCACTGCCTGGCCGAGCTAGAAGCGTACGTTTGTTTGGGAAGGGAGTGCAGCAACCCAGCATCCACCCTCCGTTGCTGAGTTAGTAGCAAAGGCAAAGGGTTGATCTGATTTTCTGTGTTAGTGGTTTCTGTGACCCAGGGGGCTGACCCACATTTCACAAGAGACAGTGGAGCACAGTGGGAGTCAGTTTTCTTCTTCATGTGGGTCCCGGAGGTCAAACTCAGGTCTTCAGGCTTAATGGCAAGTGCCTTTACTCACTGGACCATGTTGCCTACAGAAGCCTTAGAAATTTCAAAGGCACAATAAGGGAAGGACATTGTGATAAAGGAGTCAAGTGAGAAAGACTACTTATTTATAGGAATTGAATGCAGCATGGTAGTAGCTCTATCAGAGTGACCAAAAATGAGGCTGCATGCTATGGAAATGCCTGGAAAGGTACACAAGGCCCTAAGAGGGGTACCTGGGATGCTACCGTGAGAGAAGTAAGTGGAAGCGGGAGCTTTGGGAATCTTGTGAAGAGCTAAGTCATGTACGGGGTTTCATCAGCTGTGAGACAGAAAAGTGAGAGAAAGAAAATGCCATAAAATTGAGGGCCAGAGTATGTGATAAGAGGGCATTCCATGGGCATCTGTTGTGGAATATTAAAGATGTGTTACATTCACAGTTATGCTGTGGAACATTTGTTTAATGATGCAAAGATGTATTTCATTCTTTTATGTTGCATTTGTTTAACTCTGTGAAGCTGTGTTACTTTGTCTAAAACACCTGATTGGTCTACTAAAGAGCTGAATGACCAATAGCTAGGCAGGAGAGAATTAGGTGGGGCTGGCAGGTCGAGAGAATAAATAGGAGAAAAGGAGGAGAGCTAGGAGCGAGCAAAGGGGAAAGAGAGGAGGACACCAGGGGCCAGCCACCCAGCCATGCAACCAGCCACGGAGTAAGAAGGGAAGAAAGACATATAGAGTAAAGAAAGGTAACAAGCCCAGAGGCAACATGTAGAAGAGGAGAAATGGGTTAACTTAAGTTAGAAAAGCTGGCTAGAAACAAGCCAAGCTAAGGCTAGACATTCATAAGTAAGACTAAGTCTCTATGCATTTATTTGGGAGCTGGGTGGCGGGCCCTCAAAGGGGTAAAAACAAACAAATAAAAAACAGCTGCCAAGTACAGGTATCCATTGTAGTTCCAAAGTCGAGAGCTCACTGATACAGAGCACCTGCAGCCTGCCTGCCTTTCTTCTCTGCACATTACACGGAGGCTCTCATCTAACCCTAGTGAGGTGTTACAGTCTCATGGGGTTCAGTTTTCAGAGGAAGACATTGGCATTTGCCCAAGGCCCCAGAGGGAGGAAGTGGCAGGCTCAGGATTAGAGTCTATTCTCTCTGACTCCGAAGCCCTCCCTTTGAAATAGCATGTGCCTCTATTACGAATTACACAGCACTTGAGGACTTAGAACCAAACAGTCCTATATAAGCCCACTTCCTTTTCAATTAAATTTAAAGTCCATCTACATGCATAAGGTGTGTATTTATGGAAATGTACAATATGTATACATCTATCAGCTGGGCTATGGCCTTGGGTTCAATCCTGAGCACTGTAAAATGTATCTATAAATGCATGCATGTGTATGATTACAATTATTAGATTTAAAATTAATTTGCATAGCATTTTCTACCATGGCTGCAGGTGTGTAACACTATGGAAAAGGATATTTTTCATTTCCTGTCAGTGACAAAGCTTTGCTGGTGGCTATGGGGAGCTTCTGATTAAAAGTGCCAGAAGCTTCTCTGTTGTTATCTGAAGAATCTTCAGTGACTCAATTCCCCTAGGTGGATGATGAATGGGCTAGCTTTATTACAATCTTGCCTGGTGGCAGATGTATTTTCCCTTCAGGTGAACTGATCCTCTTCATGGAAGTTGCTTTGGTAGCCTTATAATATAACAATATCAAGTAAGGACACTGCCCTCAGCCATTTTGTGATCAGAGGCGAAAGAGGGTCATTTAAATCCAGAGCAGCATTTATTCTAAGAGGAAAAGCTAGGAGTAATGAAATAAGAAACTAAGAGGAAATGAAAGGGTTTTCTTTGGGGTAAAGAAAGGCATATGTATCTATCCTGAAAAAGTAATGTCAGGTCAGAGAGGTGACTGAGCGGTAAAGGCACATTTTGCACAGGGCTGACAACCTGACTTCATCCCCTGCATTGCGTGCACAAACAGACAAAAATCTAGGTTTTTTTTTTAATTTAAAAAGCTATCTTCAACTTTTTTTCCTTCTTTCTTACTTTTATTTTTGATAGAGTCTTACTATTTAGCTCTGGCTGGCCCAGAACTCGATATGTAGACCAGAATGACTTTGAACTCTATCTGCCTCTGCCTCTCAAGTGCTGGAGTTAAAGGCATGCAGACACATGTTTGATTTTAGCATTTGTGTGTGTTTGTGTGCGTGTGCCCTTTCCTGTTTCATGCTTTAAATCAAAGTAAAAAGCTTAGAATTGGAATATGTCTTACAGTTTTGGGTACCTTTGAATCACCATTTTTCCCTTGGTAGTGGTCTGACTTCTAGGAGAAGGATCTCATAACTGGTAGAACCATGCAGATCATAGAGTACAGAAAGGCTTCTGTTTATAGCTTTAGCTGGAAGTTGCTGTGGTATTCCTCTGTGTGAAGACAGCACTGGCCTGGGAGCTGTGTGTGAATGGATAGCCCCGTAAGTCGTTTGCATTCTAGGGGGAGAGACAGACATAAAGGCAGGCAATATCAGTAGAGTGGGAGAAAGCTTAAGTCTTACAAGCTCAGGAGGGGCTTCCTGAAGACAGGCCTTGGGAAAACAGGGACAGTTGGTAGACAATTGAGAGAAGGGCTTCCATTCCGTACCGTACCCTTCCTAGGTGGCTGGAGCTGCTTCATTTTGCTGTAGTTCGGTACTATATGCAGAAATACAGAGTAAGCAAAGCAACACACCAGTGAGAGCTTATGCTAGAGAGGAACACTCCTCCATTTCTGATGGGAGTGCAAACTCGTACAGCTACTTTGGAAATCAGTGTGCCGGTTTCTCAGAAAATTGGGAATCAATCTACCTCAAGGCCCAGAAATACCACTCTTGGGCCTACACCCAAAGGATGCACACTCATACCACAAGGACATTTGCTCAACTGTCTTCATGGCAGCATTATTTGTAATAACCCCAACCTGGAAACAACCTAGATGCCCCTCAAGCAAAGAATGGATAAAGAAAATGTGGTACATTTATACAATGGAGTACTTACTACTCATCAGTAAAAAAAAAAAAATGGCATCTTGAAATTCGCGTGCAAATGAATGGAATTAGTAAAAACCATTCCGAGTGAGGTAACCCAGACCCAGATAGACAAACATGGCATGTACTCACTCATAAGTGGATATTAGACGTAAAGCAAAGGATAACCAGTCTATACTCCACGACCCCAGAGAAGCTAGGTAACAAGGAGAACCCTAAGAGAAACATACATGGATTCCCCTAGGAAGGGGAAACAGAAGAGACCTCCTGAGAAAATTGAGGTGGGGATAAGGGAGGGTAGAAGGGAAGAAGGAGGGGTAAGGGAAAGGGAGGAGAACCTAAGGGAACAGGATGCTTAAGACGGGGTAAGGACTGAAGGAGAGAAAGGAAAGAGATATCTTGATTGAAGGAGCCATTAAAGGGCTAATGAGAAACATGGCACTGGGGAAATTCCCAGAAATCCACAAGAGTGACCCCAGTTAAGACTCTAAGCAACAGTGGAGAGGATGCCTAAACTAGCCTTGCCCTGTAATCAGATTGATAACTACCTTAATTGTCATCATAGAACCTTCAACCAGCAACTGATTGAAGCAGATAGAGATCCACAGCTAAGCACTGGGCTGAACTACCAGAGACCAGTGCAAGAGAGGGAGGAGCAATAATATGAGCAAAGGAGTCAAGACCATGATGGGGACACCACAGAAACAGCTGACCTGAACTAGTGAGAGCTCACTGACTCTGGACTGATAGTGGGGGAACCTGCATAGGACCAAACTAGGCCCACTGAATGTGGGAAACAGTTGTGAGGCTTGGATAGTCTGTGGGGCCACTGGCGGTAGGACCAGGATTTATTCCTAGTGCTTAAACTGGAGTCTAGGAGCACATTCTCTTTGGAAGGATACCTTGCTCAGCCTAGATATAGGTGGGAGAGTTGGGCGCTCGTTAGTTTCCCGACCGCCCTGACTCAAAATAATAATACAGAAACTATATTATTTGTAATACTGTTTGGCCAATAGCTTAAGCATATTTTAGCTAGCTCCAAACTAACTCATCTCTGTTCATCTGTGTATCACCACATGACTGTAGCTTACTGGGTAAAGTTCCATCCCAAGTCTGTCTCCAGTGGGGTTACATGGCTTCTCATTGACTCAGCCTCCTTTCCTCCTCTGTCTGCTTGGAATTTCTACCCTACTCTACTCTGCTAACCCTCTGGCCAAAACAGCTTTATTCACTAACCAATAAAAGCAACACATACAGAAGGACTACCTACACCAGGGGAGGGCCTTAGTCTTGCAGACTTTGTTGACTCCCTATGGGAAGCCTTACCCTCTCTGAGGAGTGGATGGGAGCTAGAGGGAAGGGTGGGGCAGGATGGGGGAAGGGAGTGGGAACAGGGAGAGCTGTGTAAAATGAGAAAAGACATTAAAAAATCTTAATAAAAAAAGGAAAAAAGAAGAAAGAAAAATGAAGGATTCATGTGAACTAAAGGCTTTAGAGTACTTTCCAGTTTTTCTTCAATGTTTTTTATTTCATTCTTGCTCCATGTTGGGGTAACCAGCCTGATACAAGAAGAGAGAATAATTGTGACTAAGGAAATCATGCTTGGGTGTATTATAACTAAAAAGAAGTCAATTCTGTGAAAATGAACGGAAACACCTTAGAAGGACAGTTGCATTTTGGAACAAGCTGGTTTTGCAGTCAGATGCAGCGCAGCCGCAAGCCATCCCTGTGGCCTCAGTGGCCTGGGTAAAGATGCAGACTCAGGTAGTCACTGTTTTTTCAGGGTATAGACCTTGGCTTTGCTGTCTCTGAGACCGCTATCTTCTTCCTTCATCATCTTTATCTAAAACACAGTCTTACAGTCTTGATACAAATTTTTAAGAGTCAAATGTATAAATTAGAATGCCTGTTTAGTCATGGATTTTGAGAATTAACTCTCAGGGTTGGAGAGACCATGGCATATGTTCCCTCCATTAAAAAATTCCAAGCAGGAACTGGGGAATCCCTTAGTTGGTAAAGTTGCATAAGCATGAGGAGCTGAGTTTATTCCCCAGGACCCACATAAAGAAGCCAGCCATGGTGGTGCACACTTATAAACCGGGTGATGGGGAGGGAGAGACAGGTGGGTTCCTGGGACTCATTGGTCAGCCAGCGGATGTAATAATCAAGCTCCAGGATAGTGAGAGACACTGTCACAAAAAGAACTGTAGATGTCTCAGAATGATGCCTGATTGGAATGACTTCTGTCTTTCACATTCATTCTCACATACATGTACATGTCTGCATGCACACATGCAACCGCACGTGCAGAAACATACAAACTTATAAGTAAAGATGAAATTGGCATGTAGGCATGCCTGTAAACTATTTTATTTTTGCCTGGGCTGTATTAGAAAGGTAGCTGGGCCTGGAGAGATAGCTCAGCAGTTAAGTGCACTGGCTGTTCTTCCAGAGTCAATTCCGAGCACCCACATGGCAGCTCGCAACAGTCTGTAACCCAAGTTCCAGGGGGATCTGACACCCTCACACCAATGCACATAAAATTAAATAAATTGTTTTTAAAAACGGAGAGAATTAGAAAGGTAGCTGAATGTGAGCCAGGAAGAAAGTCAGTAAGTGGTGTTTTTCATGGTCTCTATTCCAGTTCTGCCTTGAGTTCTTGCCCTGACTTTCCTCAGTGATGGACTGTTACGTGAAAGTACAAGTTGAAATACATCCTTTTCTCCTCTGGTTGCTTTGGTTAGAGTCTTTTATCCCAGCAACAAAATGTAACAAAAACAATATCACTGGGAGAAATTCTGTAAGCTACATACTCATCTTTTTGGTACAAATTAAATTCCTTGAAATCTTTTTAGAATGAGAACACTATTTTCCCCCCAGTGGACTTGAAGTTCGAATACAACAGAACTTTAGCTAGCTGTAAAACAACAGATGCCCTATCAGGGACGTTTCCTGCTGAACAGATGACATAACCTTTATAAGTTTTTGAGTTTGCATACTGAATCATAGGCGTTATGTGGCATTTTAGTGCACATATGTGTCGTGATGCTTTCTTCTTATTCGCCGTTCTTCCCAGCCTCTCTATACCACTCACGCTGGCTCCTTTCTTCTCCCGAATCATGCCATCTTCTGCTTTCATGTTGCATGTATTTCATTGCTCTTTTTATATTTTTCCCTTCTCCTTCCTTCTTATTTTACTTCAATAAGTATTTTATTAATTCTTTTAGAATTTCATATAATGTACTTTGATCATATTCATCCCTCAATCCTCCCTCAACTCCACTCCCATTTCCTCCCAACTTCATGTATACCTTTTTAACAAATTTATAAACTTCAGTTTGTGTTGTCCATGTTCTTCTAGACGAGGGGCTTGGGGCATGGTGGACTTCCCAGGAGCCACCCTTACAAAAACTCAACTCACTTTTCTCCATAAACTATGAATTGTCCATAGCTCAGTTAGAGCTGAGGCTTACAAACCCCTTCCATCTCCATCCTAGGCTTCTGAACTCCATCCTAGAATGCTGACTGGCTTGATCTTGTGCAAGTCTTGGGCAGGCAACCACAGCTGCTGGAAGTTCATGAGTGCAATGGTCTTTCCTTCTTTTTCTTCTCTCCACTTTCCTTTAAGACCCCTTCTTCTCCTCTCACATTCACCTTTCTACTTTCATATTACACACACAGAGGCACACTTAAATCTGAAGTCTGCCTATGAAAGCAAACATGTGGTACTTGTCTTGTGGATCTTACTTAGTTTGCTTAATATAAAATGATCTCCAGTTCTATCCACTTTGCTGCACATGTCAGATTTTGTTCTTCATGACTGATAAAAGTCCATTGTATATACATATACCATGCTTTCTTATCCACCCACTTGTTGATGGACATTTCATCTGGTTTCTTTTATTAGCTGTTGTAGACATGCTGTGCAGCAATAAACATGGGTATGGAAATGTCTGTGTGCTCTGTTGACTTAGTGGCTTTTAGACATTATATCCAGGTGTATTATAGCTGGATCATATGGTAGTCTTGTTTATAATTTTCTGAAGAACCTGCACATTGATTTCATGGTGGCTGCATAAGCTTACATTCCCACCAACAGCATATCAGGCTTCCTCTTTCTTCTCCATCCTTGCCAGTACTGTCACTTGTTGTCTTGGTGATAACCCTTCTGACTGTGGTGAGATGGAAGCTCAAAGCAATTCTAACCTGCAATCCTTGGTGGCTAAGGATGTCGAACACTGTTCCAAGCACTTAGCTTTCATTGTATTTCTTCTTTTAAAAACTGTCTCCTCAGCTCATTAGCCAATTTATTGATTGGATGATTTGGATTTGGGGGCTTAATTTTTATGATTATTTATATGTTCTATATATTAATCCTCTTGACATAATTTTTAACTCAAAAGCAAATTACAGACTCATGCAATTACTGTTAGTTGTCTAGTTCCATTTTGTGCTCCTGAGCAAAACAACCATCTTTACTTCCTCAAACAAAGAGGATGTCTGAATGATGAGGAGCAAATCCCATCCCTTTCCATTTAGGCACTGGTAATTTTTCAGGACAGGTTTCTACCATCAAAAAATGTCAAGCATAGTGCAGGATTCTGTATGATATACCTGTCCGCTCAGTCAGGAATTTTTCAAGACAGATATTCAGGTGCATTCGAACTGGAAAAAGAGAGAAGCAGCTTCTTGGCTACTCTGAGATGGAAAACAAATGGTCCTCGTAAAACCATGGAGTTTACAGTGTGCAGCTTTGGCTCCTGGAAATCGTCTATAAAAGATGCTAGAGGACAGCAAATATGTAGAACTCTCAGACGTTTTAGAGCTGAAGGGAATACAAATTCCAAACTAAGAAATAAGAGGCAAGTGTGTAATTTAATAAAAATTGGAATTCCTGCTTTCAAGTGAAGTGGCTGTTCCTTTAAAATCCAGTTGAAAATGACGCCCAGTTATGCAGAGTGCTATGTCAGAGTAAGAGGTCGCCCTCCTGTCTGAGCAGTACCTATTTCCAGTTAGAGAGGGAAGAATCTAATGACCTCTTTGTGACTCATTTGTACTCATTTTTCTTTTCTTAAGCCAGGGTATTGTGCAGCCTCGTGCTGCTCCTGAACTTATTAAGTAGCCAAGAACGACCTTAAACTCCTGGTTCTGCGGCCTCCACCTGTAGAGTACTGAGATTGCCATACCAGGTTTGTGAGGCACGATGACTGAGCACAGGCCTTTACGTATGCTGGGCATCCCCAACCCCAAGTTTTACAGAGTGCATAAAAGGCAACACTATGCTTTTTTTTTTTAATAGACCATACTCTTGACCACCTGACCTAAGAGCTACTAAGGAGATTCTAATTGTCAAGACCCATCTCCCCAAGAATATCTGCATCTGTCTAGTAGGAATTTCTGTCTTTTAGATTATATAACCTGGAGTCATGTGTTAGCCAAAACAATTTTCATTCCACTGTTACACTTGCTGAATATGCTGGAAAGTTGAACACATCTTATGCTCCAGGAACCACAGGGCCTAGCTGAATGAATGTGTCGTATCAATCATGGGAAACTGGAAAGGATTTTTTTCCAGCTAAGTACTCTGTTAACCTGATCTGAACTGTTGGTCATTTTCCACTCCTCTTCTTCCTTTCCAAAGGAAACATAACTCATTGACTTAACACTTTTTCCACCATGTGCTTGACACACTTGGTTTTGTAATTCTGCACTGGGGGAAGTGAAAGGTTGGAGAGCGAAGGCAATTAGAGGAAGGGGAAGCCTCCGCTGGAGACATTGATCTTGAGAGGGGGGGATAGACTCATTCTGGAAGGCCAGTGTTTGTCTATCATGCTTCATTAAATGGAAAATGACAGCTTGGTTGAAACCCAAGTCATAGGTGTGATTTAATTGTCCGTTAGCCAGACACTGAGCTGTTTGAGAGCAAAAGGCAGGAGCGCTTTTTACCAGTTTCTCAAATAATTCTGGACTTTTGACATTTTGATATTTTTCCTGATTTGTAGAGAGCTTAATGTCCATAAAAATATTTTTAGCTAATATGATTGAAGTATGAAGTATATCATTTTGTATTTTCATGGGTTACCTTCTAACACTGAAGGGCTAATCAAAGACTTCTGTATCATGGCTAAGCTTAAGGGGTATTGGCAGTCAACATTCAGAACCCATAATTTCTGCATTATTTAGACCTGAAAGGTTTCCATACCCTGATATTAAGTCTCTCCGCTGATGCAATAAATTGGATCAGGTAAAATTAAGAGTCCAGGTTTAATGAGTAAAACACTCCTGGAGGGTCTTCTGGCCCCCAGAGAGGAAATGGGGAGAAGAAACTGGGAAATCACATGGCAGGTCTAGAAGCCCACTAAGGATCATTCAGTGTATAGGGAAGGCCATGATGTTTGCATCTGCCCTGAACATCTACAAAGGTTTGTTCTTGCCAGTATCCCCTAGAGAGTAAAATATAAAATGTGTGTGTGTGTGTGTGTGTGTGAAAAAGAAATCTCTCTCTCTCTCTCTCTCTCTCTCGTTTTTTCTTTATTCCTTGCCTATTTTTTCTCTTTCCATCTTCTCTTCCCTTCCTTTCTTTCTGTTTTTATTCTCCTCTTCTGCCCTTTCTATCTCACCTCCCCAAATTTCATCTCTCTTTCTTTTTCAGAATCTGGCTGTGTAACCCAGGCTGGCTTCAATCTTGTGATCCTCCTGTCTCAGCCTCTAAAGTGCAAAGATTAAAGGTATGTGCCATCATACTGGGCTTGCATAGCAGTTTACAGTGTATTCAGTAATAAGTAACCAAAGATGATTTGAAATTATCTTTATGGGTCAATTGGGTAGATTATGTACAGATATTATGTGCATTATATAAAGTACTTGAGCGTGTTTGGATCTTGGTGTCTAGAGGTCATCTTAGAATTCATTCCCGGTGAATACTGAATGCTATCTGTACTAAGGAAAAAGTAGTTTGATTTAGCAAAAGCCAAATAATTTCAAATAAAAGAATCAACATGCTATTTCTTCTGTGCTCTTAGTAATTGGTGTCAAGTGTAACTGTGAGGTTTAGAAGTCTGTGTTTGTTCCCAGGTCCATAGACTGAGGGGCGCAGCACTTGCTGTTAGGCATTAGCATGCCATGAAGAACAAAGTGCTGCTTTTACCTTCGGTTGATTTTGTTAGGAAAGCAGCCAGGCAAACAATAGTTGCAATAAGACTGTAAGTAATCAAATGGCACTTAGCGCTTGTCTCTGCAGCTTGGGGTGAAAGGCCTTTTTATGGTTGTAGGCACTTGTTTTTCCTTCCCACCCAGTGAATTTTCCATGAACTTGAGTTTGATTATATATCACTGTCTTATTACAACAATAAACCTCATATTTATGATCTTTCTCTCTTTTTCCTTCTTCTTGTTTTGGTTAGTACCAAAATTGATGTTTTCTTGAAATATTCAGAAGCCAGTTTCTACAATCAATTCTCCACTCTAGAAAGGCTTTCTGCCTTCATCCATATCCAGTTGCTACACATGACCATGTAGGTTGAGGAACTTATTTTAAAGTACATTTATTTCTTACAGTTCTGGAGACTGGAAAGTCAATGGATGAGGGAATACATGGGTGACACCCTGCTCGCTGGTGGGGACTCCTAGTTCTGAGTTGTGTGTCACATGGTAAGCAGAGCACACACAAGTGCCAAGTTGGCTTTTCAAACAGCTCAACTCTGACAATAATCCATGACTATAACCACCCATAGATGTGTGGTTAGCAGAACGCTGATGGCTTGATCACTTCTCAGAGGTCTTACCTGGTTCCATTTCTCTTTTGTTGTGCATGTGTAGTATGAATGCATGTGTGTATGTATGTATGTTCACGTGTGTGGAAATGTGTGACATCAGGCATCCTTGTCAATCACTTTCCACCTTATATGTTGGTGCAGGGTTTCTCACATGAGTCCAGATCACTGATTCAGCTAGTCTAGCTAGTCACCTTGCTCCAGGGATCCCCTGCATTTAACTCCCGAGTGCTGAGAGACACAAACTTTAGTTCTCATGCTTGTGGACAAGTACTTCGTCTATTGAAGCCATTTCCCTGGGCCCTGACCTTATCTCTTAATACCTCAATTTCAGTATGAGTTTTGGTGGCAACAGTTAAATCATAGCAGATCCTTGTGTTCTTCACTTTTGCATGGTCTAGATAGCCCTGCTTGTACATGGCCCACCATCGGTCCCCAGCAAACCCCCTTTGGCAAGCTTTAAAGACTCTCTGTTGAATGACCCACTAAGAGGGCTTTGAACTTCTGGCTTATTTGCAGGAACACATGACTGACAAGTCTCTGGCCTTTTCTCTCTAGCATTTTATTAACACTGATACCAGCTGTAGGGATTTTCATGAGTGTCAGGGATATGTTCCTAGGATTCATCTCTTTGTAATTAATTGCTGAGTTTCACAGTAAAAGTGGCATTACTTGGGTAGGACTCAAATCAGAAAAACAGTTTCCACCCAGTCATTCTTTTATCCAGCCAATACTTACTATTGTATTGTATATGGCATGCTCTCTTGAATGACCACATAGTCTCACTGGCTTCTTTAATAGTTTATCATTTGTAACTCGGGATTTTCCCAAGAAACAGAACCAATAGGATATATGTGGGGGAGGTAGGTATGTGCATGCGTGCGTGTGTGTGTGTGCGTGTGTGTGTGTGCGTGTGTGTGCTTGTGTGTGTGTGCGTGCATGTGTGTGCTTGTGTGTGTGTGTGCTTGTGTGTGTATATCACAAAAAGAAGGAGGTAGAGGAATTTCAAAAACTTGACTCACACACTCACTGGGAGTGAAAAGGTCAAAATCTACAGTGTGGTTCTGTTTCCTAGAATTGCCCAGCCCCTGATGTCTGAACACAGAGTGCTTTCTTCTCTTTTCAGAACCTCACTGATTGCTCTGAAGGCCTTTAATTGATTGGACGACATCCACTTACTTTATTGATTTTAATTTTTCTTCAGTCAACTGATGGTAGACATTACCCTCCTCTACAAATTACCTCCCTAACAATCCTATATTACTGTGTGATTAAATACCTTGGTAGTATAGCCAGGCTAAGTTGACACCCAAGACTGGTATTATAAAGCACTTGATAAAAAGAAAAGACTCTTGGATTTTGGATCCAGAAAACCTGGGCTCTAGCCTCAAATTGCAAAGTGGTTCTCAAGACCATTTATTAAACATTCAGAGCCTAGTTTTACTCTTTGGAAAGTTTTACTCTCGGGGGAAGGGGCAATAGACAGGAAGTTTCCATTTGGTTCTACAGTTCCGAATCTTTCAAGATAATTCAGTATATTCAGTGCTTTTTCTCCCATCTTAAAAACTATGTGCCTCCTGTTGCAGACATGTCGCTAGGCAGTTGCAGCCATGTGAACAAGTGTTTGCTGGAGAGGAGCAGATGAGAAATGAGCGGCAGCAGTCTTGAGAGAATTGATGCAGGAGGTTGAAGCTGAGGATAAGGATGTGGCGTTGCTGTCAACGAACATTGGCTTGGAGGATCTGCCAGTTGCTCCTGATTCTGCTACTGACAGCCCTTCTCTCTGAGCCCCAAGCCTGAGCTGTTGCCACTGTGACGAGTGACTTTCTTCTCTAGGGTTTCTCCAGAATCCCTGAATCATGTTAAGCTTAGCTTAGAGGTAAGTTGGTGCTAAACACAACTTAGAGAAGGTCAAGCCACAAAGTCTGTACATTTGCTGACTTGGTTCAGACGGTTGATTTCCTTTGAAGCAGGCATTTTCCTTCCCTTGGCAGTGAGGATATATTAAACTGTCACCAAACTGGCTCTGAATCCGTGCCTGGCCTCTGAGAGCAGACACTATTCTGAAATCTGTAGCTAGGGATCAAATCCAAGCCTTTGTGTTAAGAAACATTTCTCATGATCCCCAGGTCTGTGTATTATCTTTGACTGAGGAATTTCGAATGGGAGGAAGCTGGTGAATTTTCAGGATATGATAGGTTGCTGTAAGAGAAAGGAATTACCCGTCTGGTTACAGATACACAGCAGTTACGATGTCAGGTAAAACTCCCTTGTGTCTCAGATGAAGTATGATTGTTATTTCATGATAAGAAATTAAATTATACAACTATTACTTGGTGGTTAAAATGCCCACTGTTAGAGTGGGCTTTTCAGTGGCTTCTCACAGTGGCCCCAAGATGGCATCCAAGGATCTTTCTGTTCTGTTACAGGTTCAATTGCTTTTAGAGGCTGGCTCTCTTCAACATGTGTGTGCATGCAGAGCTCAACCTGTGCATATATACATGTGTGTGCTCATATAGTTGAGTATGCAGTACTGTCTCTATGTATATAAACTGGGATCTGTTATTACTTTTTTAAACTATCTTTATGATAATGTTACACCTAGCTATTGAATTAGATGCTTTACAGTGTGATTAACTTTGTGCTTCTGGGATACTTATGCTCTTAAAATTGTAAAAGTTTACCATCCATAACATTTTTGGTATACAATATTTTGTTTGCATGGCTAAGTTTTCTATCATATGTGAAATACATATATGAATATGTGTGTGTGTATGTAGAACATTGAAGTAGAATGAGGACTCTGAGAAGGGATAGAGTTCTAAAGAGGATGAGAGAGTGAGGAGAAAGAAAAAGAGTAATGGAATATATATGTTCTGAAAACAGACAGGGCAGCTACTTGGAGGAAAGGGACCAGCAAGGGGTGTGTGTGTGAAGTGTATGGGGGAGGGCAAATAAGAACAAATACATAAACTTATATGTATGGAACTGTCACAATTAAATCCATTTGTTTTTATGCTAATCAAAAAATTAACATAATGTCAGAGTGAGACGGGAAAGACCACTTAGTGGATGAAGTGCTTGTTGCAAAAAGCATGAGGACCTGAGTTCGAATCCCCAGAACCCATATAAAAGCTGGGCATGGCAATGTGTGCCTGTGGCCCCAGTTCCTGGGGGGAGGGGTTAGAGACAGGTGAATTCCTGGAGCTTTATGGCCAGTCGTTCTTGCAGGTAAGCTCCATATTCAGAGAGAGACCTTGTCTGAGAAGATGAGATAGAGAGAAATTGAGGAAGATGCCTGATGCCAACCTTTTCCATGTGCTCATATATGTGAGCATACCTGTGTACACCTATACACATGCACATATACCACATACCCATGTGCACATAAGCATACATGCCAGATATTGCCAAGCATATTGGTCAGATCTTACATGAGAATGTAGATCACAGCACAAATTTCCTTCCATTGGTATTGATTGTTTGTATCTTATACCCAAACTCTTCTTATTGGCAGGCAATAGTTATAGTTACAAAAACAGTATGCTTCTATTTGTTCAAAGTCTTTGAGAAACACTAACACTTTAGTCTGCGTTTGTTTTTAGTTAATTTGCTTTTTTTTTTAGATAGGGTTTTGTTCTATAGCCCACACTGGCATGAAACTCACAATCCTCCTGCCTCAGCCTCATACATGGTGGAATTACAGGTATGTATCAACACTGTAGACCTTGCTTTATATTTCCTGGCAGATAAGAGCATCGTAGAAACTTTTGAGCATAAAAGATACAAAGCTGAGTCTTCCCAGGGATCCCTTTCTTTCTTCTCCCAGCTGAATGAATGTGAGAGCAGCCTTTGAACAGCTGAGTGAGGAACACAGCGGATAAGGCTCTGAAGCCAGGTGGATGAGGCAGGAAGAAGGTCGTAACCTTTTGTTGGTTTTTTCTTAGGTTGTCACAAAAACAGGAAAGATGGATGTGCAGCTGTCCAGAGCCAAGCAGTGGGTCAGTCTTGCTGCAAAAGCCCCGTGCCCGTGTAATGGGATGGCAGGAAGCTGCAGGCTAGGAGTCATATCAATCTGTCCTTACCTTAGCAAGGCTTACAGAAGGAACTAGTTCCAAAAACATTGGGAATCCAGGGTGAGAGACTATGGCCAATCTTCTGTCTGATGGCCTTCATGATTTCTGCAAGTTCTTTGTTCTTCCAGCAGCTGGGGAAGCTCTCTAGCTCTGCTAACTACTTTTGACTTTGACTGTCTTTGAAAGCAGATGTGGGGTTCAGGGTAGGCTTAGAATTCAGGCTGGGTGACTTATAGCCCTCTCCCAAGAATGCCTCATCTTGTCCCTCCAGCTCTAAGAGCCCTAGGCCAGGGCATAAGATAACCAGGACTAAATCTGTAGGCACTTGGTCATGATCTAGAGGACTGGGGATACCCAAGGATTTCTTACACTTTCCCAAAGAACCTCACATACAAGGTCACTTCCTCACCCTGCTCTCTGGAGCTTCGTCCAATGTTAGGCATTCCTCATCAATCGCACTTCCCAGCCTTGGCTGCTCACCTCCTTAAGGTGTGGAGGGGACCAGCTGTGATGTCAGAGTGTGCTCAGTCGGTTGATGCAGGACTAAAGAGTCCTGTGTAGGAGAAATTATCCAAACACTGAAGGGTTTCCTAAATATGTCTGCTAGCCTTCAGAGCTGAAGGAAGTCCTTTAGAAAGTCACATCTCAGGGTTTGTTTTGGAGTATCCTCTTGTTTGGGAAGGCTGGGTGGGTACTTTGTGTCTCGATTCCCTCTCTCTCCAGGGACATTAGTGCAGAAGGGAGGGAGCAGACGTTGTAAGGCTCTTCTGTACAGCTGGTGCCAGTATCCTCTTCCTCCCTTTCATTATCTAGTGGATGCCAGCAATATGTGGGACCTTCCCAGATGTTCTGCCATAGAGATGATGCTGGAGGCAAACTTACAGTGACTATCTACAGAACTCTAGTAGGAATGACAAAACGGAGTCTAAGCCTCCTTCCCATGCTATCCGATGGATGGCACATTGCACCCTGTGGGTCTTCTAGTGCATATTCAGGTACTCCTCCACCTGCAGGTCTGACTTCTGCCTATCACCCACCTCTCCAGAGAGCCATTCTTTGGCCGCCCTCCCTGGCAAGTGTACAAACGGTCGTGTGTGGTCTGTCAGAGCACAGTGCTGAGAACTAAAGCACAAATCAGGCGATTTTGGCCATGGAACTTCTGGGTCCCAAGTTACTGCTGCCCGGAGGACCAGCCTCCAGTAGCACAGGGCTTTGACAGGAATCCACGGAATCGGCCAGGCTAAACTTTTCTACCTGAGGGGTGTTAAGGAAAAAGGCACTCACAAACTCTCTTCATGGTTTCCTTCTGTATTCTTTCTCTTCTTTATTCTCTCTCTTCCCCATCTCAAATTGTTTTACAGCTTTTATATTCCATCAGAATCTTCCAGGCAGTACAGGAGTCAAAACAGTTGCATTCCGTTTTTCAAGCGAATGATTATAGGGAAAAACATGTTTTTCATCTCCCTCCCATGATTAAACATTTTATGTGTTACAGGTGAAAAACAAATTATCCCAAGAACCCACGTACGTTCATACCCACACAACTTGTTATAGATTGACCGTGTGGCTAGCAAGGTGTTTTTGTCATGTCTTTTACTGGCAGGCTGCATTTTCCAGTTACTAAGAAAGGGCCGATTGCTTTATTACTTATCTGAAAGGTAATCTTATAAGGAATCTTAGAGAAATCACAATAATAAACTTTTATATATGAGAAAGAATCAGTCTGTTCTACTTTTAATCTTTAGGGTATATATCCATTCATTAATAGTTTTTATATCAGGAGATTGAAGACATAAATAGACATAAGGAATTAATCATCACCTTTGGTCATCAGCCAATCCTAGCAAGGAGAGCATATCAGTCAGTAATAACTGGGCTACTTTGTTCTTGTTCCCTGACCTTAAAGAGTTCTCAAATTTTAGATTGTCTTCTTGGGTTTTTCACCTCAAAATTATCTAACAACAACACTCTTAGTCTAACTGTGTTATTTTCAGAGCTTTGTTTCAGCTGCGATGCACTATGAGACCAGCAAACACATCTCCCAACATTAAGGTTCAAAGAATTTAAACTGGCTGGGCTGTTGGGACTCGATTGTTAGTCATTAACTTGACCTACAATCCATGCAGCTCCTTAGGTGAGACTCGCAGACCCTGGTTGTAAAACATATCCTTGTATTTATTTTTATTCATCAAACTCTGCATGAGTTACTGTTATTATTATCAAATTAGACAGTACAGCTTAGGGAGGGGTCATCTTCCTGACAATCCACAGTTGAAAATGCCTGGTAGAACAGGCTGTTTCCAAGAGATAAACACACTATATTTCAGGCAGTGGAGATCTTCCCACATCCACTCACACCATGCTAGATACCACAGAAAGAGAGCCACAGTAAACGTGTAAAGGCACAGCAGAAGCAAAAGACATCCTGGGGTCTGCAGTCCCATGGCCTTGCCTAAACAAGACTGGCTGATCAGAGGATTCCCTTCTGCTGGGCTGACACTGGGAACTTCAACTGCAACTCGGGGCTCCTCTGGCATGGCCCGCGGCACCCAGTACTAGGATTGTGATATGGCTGGGGCTGGGGATGTCGAGTGGGCACTGCCATGAGGACTCCCGGAGTGGGGCTCTTTCCAGCACAGTGTTGCAGAGACCCCGATGGCCTGGGTCCTAGGGCAGTTGCACGGTCTCCCTGGTGCAGTGTGGGCAAGAGTGGCGCCACTCCTTTGTATGCTTGTGTTTTGCACAGATCCAGATGTCCTTATGTTTGCAGTCCTCTAAAATGGCTTTCAGGGAAATTCTATTTTCATGTCTTTTCATTCTGATGAAGCGCTCAGTTTCCACAGATTTCCCAAGTCTTGAGAACTGGTTTTTGTCTACAGTGAGGACTTCCCTGGTGAGGAAGTATCCAGAAGGTTCCTATGAAGGACAGCAGTTCCACTTGGACAAGGAAGGCCTCAGGAATGCTACCAGTGGCATTTCTTCTGGTTTTGTCCCTCCGTAGCTTTTTCTCCACTGTCTCTTTCCGGGCAGTGGTTAGTCTGTGCCCTATGTCCCATGCATTGACTGGTCAGGTGGTCAGGTGTGAGTCTTGACAATGGCTGTTTGATCCTCTCCCCAACACATTCGCAGTGTCACCAAGGGAGCTTTGGAATCATGTCCTGCCTCACAAAGAGTGACTAGGTCTGGATAGGTAGCCCAGTCTGTGAAGTGTTGGCCTTGGCAGCATGAGGGTTTGAGTTCGATCCTCAGAACCCACATAGAAAGCTGGGCATTGTGGCATGTGCTTGTTGATCCTAGCACTGGAAAGGCAGAAATAGGCGGCTCCTGGGGTTTGCTGGAGCATTCTAGACCAGTAAGAAACCTGTATCTCCTACCCTACAGACTCAAACATCCCTGGAGCATACTACTAGGAGTAGGAGGTGGACTTGGATTGCGCCTTAGTTCTCAGAAAGCCGTTCTGTCACTCACTGGAGCAGGGAAACAAGTGCGTGCTGAGTGCGTGGCTTTGCTAAACAGATGATTCTGCAGTCTAGCCTTCAGCAGCAGTGTAGAGTCGCAGCAGCTTGAGAGGCAAGGCAGCAGGAACTCAGATGTCAGGTAGTTTGAGAAGAGGGTGGGGAAGACAGGGAAATGCCGGAATATGGGGCTATCAGGGAGTTCTGAGTAAACAGGCATTTGGTCACATGGTCAGGGAGAGAACTTCCTGTCGGCCACGATCCTTTACTGTCACTCACCTTCAGCCTCTTCTGATAAGCTAGCTTTCAAGGGACTGGCACACAGCAAGGTCCGGGTTTTGTTTCTTACTAGTGGCATTGTTCCCTGGCTTACAAACCCAGCCATTTCACCTCAGTGATTCCCCCTTTCCAGAAGACTAGCTGGACGCAAGCTCTTTCTATTTGTCTAGTCTGGTGCTAAAATCAGAGTGTACCAGATAGCACATGGGCCTTAACTATGACACACACTTGGGATCCTTTTCTTATTTTAAGAAAGTCCCAAGGGATCCCCACGGCACAATCAGATCTATTCTTACATCCTGGTTTGAGAAAGGACGGGGTGAGGGTGTAAAATCCAGGCCAGATGGCACTTGAGCAAGCAGGCCACATGATCCCACTTGGGACTATTCAGGTTTTCAGGGCCCTGGAAATTTACCTACTTTGCCTTGTGCTATATCTTGGTTAAAAGCTATTCATTTGGCATTTTGAGTATCAGCCAGGTGTTGTAGTCACAAGAAACAGGGACAGAATCATCAGGATGCTGAGGAATTAGATTTTGGGCTAGTATCTGGGAACACCACTTTAAAGCATGCTGCAGAACCAGCCTGGGAAATAGCTGCATTGACATCTGAATTCTTGGGCTCTGTTGCCCATTATACAAGTATCTCTGTTGTTGCTAGCATAGGAACGCAAATTTGCTTAATGGGCAAAGTTCCTAATTCTATCTGCCTTAAACTGCAAGCTTCTCATTCAGTCTTAGGGATGGGCCAAGCGTCTTAGATAGGAGATCCAATGATATAGAAATGGGAAAGAATGGATGTTGAGCTGTTTCTTCACCATCCTTGATCTGAGTAGGCTCTGTTGCCCCACGAAACTCCAAAGAGAAGCCCTCTAGACATAGGAGGAAGTTAGAAATAATGGATGGTTCAAAAGAATGGCAGATACCTACCATCTTCCAATAGATGTATTCTTGATCTCCATGTACTGATTCCAAGCTTAAGGACTTCCATTCATTCAATGTGTACTTATTGAGCACTTCAGATTTCTTCTGAGAGTGACCTGTTTCTCATGAACCCAATTATTTAGTTGGAAAGTTGTTCAAAATAAAATGGGATATTGAGTTTATGGCAGGACTCTACCCTGAGATATGTCGTCAGAGGATGTGATATATAAATGGAATCTAGATGGATCAATGGGAAATAATTGTCATGGTATTAGAGGGGGCAGGGGCTTGAGAGGAAGAACGGTGTCTAAATATGGTTACAAAATGGGACCTTGGTAGAGTTTGAAGTGAAGGGACAGGCAGAGACAATATCATGAGAGCTTTTCATGCCATACTGGGGAGTTTGGATTTTATGTCTAAGATTATGGAAACATCATTGGTAGAAATTTAAGGCAAATCATTTTATAGATAATGCTTTGTCATGGAAAATAAACTGCATGGGACTGAGCACCCTCCTGGTGAGCAGATGTGTCAGTAGATAATTGGAGAGACTTAGGGAAGAAAGATTGAAGAACGATATGATGTCCCATGGTAACTGGCTGATTGTGGGGTGGAAAGGAGGGAAAAGCACAGATGACACCTAACTCATTGCGTGGGCACCTATGTGGAGAGTGACATTAAACTTAGGGAAGAGAAGATAGATTTAATTTTGGAAATAATGGTTTTGAGAGCCTGTGAGGAGGCACTGGGGTAGAGATATATTACAGGCAGAGGGAGCTGTGAACTGGAGCTTCAAGGAGTAGACAAAGTTGGGAATGGAGGCTGGAGTTTGTGGGACTGACCTTAAAAGTTAACTTGAATGGATTGAGAAAATTAGAAAGGTGCATCTCTGGATGCGTCTGTGAGGGCATTTCCAGGATTGACATAGGAGTTTATAGAAAAGACCCACTCTGAATGTGGGTAGCATTGTCTAATAGCGTGACAGTCTGGATAGAATAGACAAAGGAAGAAGGAAGCGTTAGAACAGATGTTGGCTCTCTCTGCTTCCTGGCTGATGTGGGGCGAGCAGCTGTGATCCACCAAACCACTCCACCATCATGGTCTACTTCACTGTAGGCTAAGAAACTGTGTGACTAGACAGCTGTGGGTTTTAAGGTCTGACACTATGAGCCACAAAGAATCTTTCTTTTAAATCCCTTTAAATTCTGTCTCTCTGGTACTTGCCACAGCCACAGAGAGTCACTAACAGAGAAGATTCACATCTGGCTGCTGGTAAAGTCATACACATGGTCAGTGTCGTAGAACAACACAGAATGAGAAGACAGGGGAGAAAAGTTCAGTGTGCTTCATGATAATGAGTAATTAGTATGCACAGCATAGAGGCAGCCTGAAAGGGAACTTGGAAGGTCTAACTTGGAGGAGAGAAGGAAAATTAAAGAGAAAATTGGAAGGAGTGAGTATAAAGCCCAAGAAAGATAAGTGCTAAAAAGCATACCTGGTGTTGTTCTTGGATGTGCTGACTCCCAGGGACTCTGGTGGCCTTTTGTTTACATGGCAGATGCCAGCCTTTTAATGCTTAGAGTCTGATCTACTGCCTTTTCCATCCTGCCTCAACCCCACTACCCTGGCCAATGAGGGAAAGGGAAACAATTCATCCAACGTTTAGCAAATATTTAGTGAGCAGCTTCCATATCCTTGTTATTGTTTTTTTGAGTCCATCAGTGAGTGAACTAGACAATGCTGACTGAGCTCCTGAAACCCAGATTCTCCGGGTGAACATAATAGCTAGATGGACAGGAAACAGATAACTTATAAAGTGCCCAGAAAAAAATAAGGTAAGAGAAATTCCTATTACATAACATGTGATTGACATGTTACATGGTGTGTGTGTGTGTGTGTAGGGAAGCTTTACAACTAGCTCTCTAAATGTTATCACCATCTTATTGAACTAAAATAGTCCCCCCCAGACTTTCTTTATTGATAGTACTCACTGATAAGAAAGGAACCTCATACAGCAGTATGTCTGCTCTTAACAGCAAACTCAAGAAGATGTAATCTTCTGATTACATCTTCTGCTCTGACTTAACAGGCTACTAATATTCTGTCTTTACCTTTTTTTACCTTGGTTTCAACTAGCATAAGATCATAGCCCAGGAAATTAACTATTTTTAAGAGAAAAGGGCCTGAGTCACTAAAACTAGCTTCAGAGAGAAAAATTCTCACCTGGGCACCCTGCTGGAGTAAAAAGCAGGGTCCCCAGAAGAGATTGCTTTTAATTCAACCAGCTAGATGCTAATGCAAATCAAGCCCACAGGTTAGTATAGCTACCAATGCTGTGCTCCCAGCTGCAGGGGAGCTTCACAGCCATGCCCTCCTGAGACATAAGGTGCCTCCTGTTTCTTGTGACTGTGAAAATGCATGCTTGATATCATTGTTACTGCCTTGTCTGTATGCCTATATAAACTGGAAACTTTGTAGAGGTCACCCCCTTTTTATGCCTTATGCCCTCTTCTTATCCTTATGCCATAACCTTATGTGTGTGTGTGATGCTTTGCCCTTATGCTTTATAAAGGCATAGGCTTATAAGGGCATAAGAAGCACCGGCTTCTTCTTTTTTTCCCTTCTTTCATCTTCCCCAAAGAAATAAAGATACATATAGGAAAAACCTGCCTTAGTCGGTCAGTTCTACCCATCAGATCCCATTCCCAAGCCAGGTTTTGCTTGTCATAGAAGTTCTATTCTAAACCCTGAGAGAGTGCTGAGTGAGTGCTGAGTCTGGTACTCAGTACCTCCAGATAGGAAGCCAAGTCCTAATATCCCTGGCTTGATTATTCTCAGGACTCAGTCGGATGCTCTTAAGAGTTTCATGTATCATTCATTTCTCAGTCACTGTGGTGGTTTGAATGAAAATGGCCCCCTTAGGCTCACAGGGGTGGTACTATTTGGTGTGACCTTGTTGGAATGCATGTGTCATTAGGGAAGAGCTTTGAGGTTCAGATGCTCAAGCCAGGCCCAGTGTCACTCTCTTCTCTTCCTGCTGCCTTTGGATCCAGATATAGAACTCTCAGCTACTTCTCCAGTTCCATGTCTGCCTTGCATTCCACCATGCTTTCCGCCATGATGACAGTGGATTAAACCTCTGAACTGTAAGCCAGCCCCCAGTTAAATGTTTGCTTTTATAAGAATTGCTGTGGTCATGGTGTCTCTTCACAGCAATAGAAATCCTAAAACAGCCGCCATACTAGAATTTCTCTCAATACCTTTAGACTTTTTCTCTCTTAAAAAAAAAAGAACCTAAACTTGCTTTAGCTAAAATAAAAAACTTTATGAAATTGTCCTGAGTTATTATCGAATCGTCCTGGAGACAGGCTAACTCTGGCATGTGAGGAATAGTATCATCAGGGTCCCATTAATTGTTTTTAAGTAGATGTTATAATTTATAGTAGTGTTAGGTTTATAGAAGTATTGATTGAAAACTATAGCAAGTTTTTATTTTTTCATCATATCAGTTCTCTCCCCTCCTTTACTCTCCCCTATTATTGGTGTTTTGCATTGGCAGGTACATTTATTATAGCTTAACTAATATTATTATTGACTGAAGTCTGTAATTTTTATCAGGCTTAAGACTCTATGCTGTGTGATTCTACGGGTTTGGGCAAATGTATAAATGTTATATATCCACTCTAACAGAATTGTATACAACACTTACACTGCCCTAAAAGTCTGCTGTATTCCTCACCTTCTTCCCTGACCTCTGGAGCTTCTGCTGTTTTGTTTCTGTAGCTCAGTGTTTTCCAGAATGTCATATAGTGGTAACTGTGCAGTATGAATCTTTTATTTAGCCTGCTTCTTTCACTTTGCTTTCTTCCTCTCCCTCTCCCCCTCCTCTTCCTCTCCCTCCCGCCTTCCCTCCGGTTCTTGCACCCACTAGGCAATTACTTTAGCATTGTGCTGCATCCAGCCCTGTTTTTTTTTTCCCTTCTTTACTGTATAACAAGGCTGGCCTTGAACTCTCTATGATGATTCTGGCTTTTCAGCTCCTAAGTGCTAGGATTGAAGCAGGTAGACACCATCACACCTGGCAGTTATTTTTCTAAATACCTGAATAAGTCTATTGATTCTCTCAGCAATTGGACAGTATCTTGATTGCTTCCAAATTTTGCAAAGTTCTGAACAAAGCTGCCATCAGGATCCAAATGTAGGTTTTTGTGTGGATCTAAGTTTATGGTCCTTTCGTGTAAATATCAGGAGACCCTGCTGCTGAATTGAATAGAAAGTCTATGCTGAGCTCTGTAAGAGACGGCTGAGCTGTGCTGCAGAATGAGTCTGCCTCTTTCCATTCCTGACAGTAATGAACGAGATTTCACTTGCCCTGTGTCCCACCTGCATTTGTTGTCACTGATGTTCCAGATCTCGGCAATTTGCCTGAGTTGTTCCTAGGCTAGACTCACTTTTGGCCAGCTGGATGCCTAGTGAGTGATATTACTAGGTCACCCCCCCCATTTGTCTCTCTGTTGTCCTTTCCTTCCTGGGTTAGCTGCAGGATTACTTTATGGATATTTACCTTAGTGTGTCTCTAAGTGGCTCTAGGAGTCTTTCCAAATTCCTGACGCACGAGACTGTGAATAAAGTAGTTGTTTTGAGCCACAGTTTGGGGCTGCTTGTTAGGTTGTGACTAGTGTAATAATATCAATGGTGGGAATTCAGCGCACAGACCTGATGGGCATAATGTGTCTGCTCGCTTTATCAGGCAGACTCCTTGAAATTGGCCGTATGGGTGTGTGTGTGTGTGTGTGTGTGTGTGTGTGTGTGTGTGGTGTCCTACAGGTGCTGTTGGCCCAGTTATGTATTTATTCATCTAGTCTCACTCTTCAGGTGATGTGTGGCATGCTTCAGGCTATCAGAAATAGGCTACTGCTGAGAATCCTTGGGGACTCTTTTGGAACTGAAAAGGCCCAGAGAGACCATCTCCTAGTACAGCTAAGATTTAAAGAGACCTAAAGAGGTTGGGGGACTTGTCTGTGCTCAGGAGGAAAAATCCAACGGTAACCTGAGATGGCTACCACTTTCTAGCCAACAGTGACTTCTCCGTATAAATGGCGTGGACACACTGGTGGCATGGATAATTTCAAGTGTTTTGGTTTCTGAACTATATCTTTCTCCGTAGCTCTCATCTAAAACCGATTTACTATTCCTGTTTCTTTATCTCATCCAATTTAAGACTATCTGAAGACAACCTTGCTCTGTAGTTTAATGTGTTTTTAGGTATAAATCCTGGCACTTAACTACTTCTGTGACTTAGGGCAGGTTACTCAAATTTGCTGAACTGATGTTTTCTTAGCTGTAGACTTGGGGAACCCTTCTCCCTGGTTGATGCACATCTGAACGTATAAATACTGTTAAATTCAAGGATCTCATACATATGAACTGTGCTCATGGAGATAGTACATACTGAGTGTTCCATGGGGGTGGCTTTTCTAATGTCAGACATCCAAATACATAAGGACAGAGTGTTGTCCATGAGAAATGTTTGTTCCAAGATGCTCAGTCCATTTGATAATATTACCACTAGTCAGGGGGTAAATTTATATTTTTTTTAAGCAGAGGAAGAAAAAAATAAAATGCCATTGATACTTGGGCTGAGATTAGCCTATAAAGGTAGAATTTTATTCAGCTGTGAAGAAAGTTGAAATCAGGAAATGAGAAGGAAAATGGTTGGATTTGGAAAGTATAAGCAAGTATAATTAAGTAAGGTACACCTGCCCCCTCCATGTGTAAGTATGGAAAAAACCTGGAAAAGTAGAAATGATACCAGGAGAGGGTAATAGGAGGTGAAGAGAAAAGATGGAGAGGGGTAAAGGCAAATGGGAGGGACGAGAAAGGGGGAGAGACTGAGGAGGGGAACCATCACCAGGAGTTAGTTGGAGGAGTCACAAAAACACTGCCATAGGTATCTAACATCATATATAGGAATTTTAAAAACTAGGGGCCTGGAGAGATGGCTTAGTGATTAAGAGGGCTTGTTGTTCTTGCAGAAGACCAGAGTGTGGGTCCTTGCACCCAGGTCCACCTGCTTACAATGCCCATAACCAGGGGATCTGCTGGAACCTACACTCCTGTGTGCATACACATACAGACACACACAGACAGAGAAGTAATTAGTAAATAGAAATATCTTTTAAATGGGGGGGGGACCTTAGGGCATTTCCCTCTGGGCAGAGAATGCTTTTGTTGTTGGCAGGCTATTCCTCTCTTCTCCCCTTCTCTCATTCTCCTTTTCCTTCTCATTCTCCCTCTAGAATTCCGTGATAACAATAACAGGAGCCATATGAGCGAGACAAAAGGGCCCACTGTGCGGCAGTATGAATGGAGGCTCTTTGGTTCTTCTCATACCCCTCACAGGATCTCCAGCTCCTTTCTGCTCCAGGAATTCCTCTTGGCTCACTTACAGCCATGCCTTCTTTATTTCTCCTTCCTTCTCCCTCTGTGGTTTCATAAACTTCCCCCTTCCTCAGGCAGTGAGGTCTGGTGTGTGGCCATGAATAGGCAGGCCACCTGGTCTTGGCTTACAGCTTGTGTGCCTTGAACAACATCATCAATGTCTAGTCTATTCTATTGTAACTCTTTTTTTTATAAGTTGACTTCTTTTTTATTGTTTTTATTGAGCTATATATTTTTTCTATTGTAATTCTTGGCCATAACCTTGTGTTCTATTGACAATATTTATCACTGTACAATTTAGATTCTATTTTTAAAATGACCTTTTCAAAATTCTAATACTGACTATTCAGGAATAATATTGCAGGCTTGGGAGTGAAAATAAATCCTAGTAACATTTACCCCTGGCCAGAGTTAAGATAAACTTTTGGAAATGGCCAGTTAATGATTCATGATGTTTGTACTTAGTAAAGGATTTTAGTGTATCTTGGATGTAGAAAATAGCATTGATTGATAGAGACAGGGAGGCGATTGAATTATAATATACATTTTTATGTATTCTTAAGAGAGCAGATCCGTGCTTTCCAAACCTGTGATTCACTCCAGTGTGATAGGAAGCCGAAGAGTTTAGAAATGGCTGGTGCCTGGAGGGGTAGTCATTAGTCTACAGGAAGGCTGGCCAAAGGTCTGGCTTGTTCCTTAGCTTGGGACAAGCTTTCCAAGCAATCCAAACTCCACCTGTGATTTTCTTCAGCTTGACCTCAAACACACTTTCTCTCTTATTCTCCTCTCTCTCTCTCTC